>WEDG01000357.1:0-214371 GCA_017591395.1 Schistocephalus solidus | reverse complement strand
GGGCTCTAGTTTGAGCTCCAGGGCACAACGGAACTGATCACGTTGCAAGGCAAAGTGGTTCTATTGTGCTATGGGGCTGAATCTCGATTCCTACCAGCTTCGCTCGGAAATTTGTATAGCATAGACAAAACGCCATAACCCACAAAAACAAGAGAGACGTACGTAACCATTTCAGGCTCATTGACTGATATTGACTAGCAGCCCCAGGTTGTCGCATCAACCACCGAGGTTCAAAACTGCTCCCTTACCCTTGGGCCATGCGATCATTGTCATTTCGATCGCGATCGTTTATTTTCCCCAGTGGTAGATGGGTGAGAACCGATCACTTTGTAGGACATACTCATCACGTTGTTCCTTAAAAGTCCCCCTCGAACCCCGTCAGCAGTCGCATAGTGACAGAATAACATTGTCGACAAAGACCAGGGAGACTGGAAAGGTAATTTCGGGATTATTAGCCCTCGTGCGCTGGAAACTTCATCTGCTCCAGGTAGCGCGGTGGCACAGGGTTGTGCTGGGCAAGTGAACTTCCGACTGTTTAGTGACGCTGAAGCTATGCAGCATGAGATTCTGCTCCGGAAAATGAGCTAGTTAATGGACTGCTTACCGATGCTATGCAACCAACAGCTGCAAGTTTCCTTGGACTTCGCAGCTGCAACACATTTTCCACAGTCTGCATCCAGAGAGACTAGCATATGTTCGTGTCCAATACTTTTTTGTTAGCCTCTGCGAAGTAAAGAGACTGAGCGAGTGAAGTTGCTCAACGCACCAAATTTGTCTTGTGGTTGAGGTTTCAAAGCTTTTCATGCCGAAATCGAGTGGAATTTAAAAACACTGGTCTTGAACTGATAGTAGTTTTTCCTTTTTCGCTGTATCAGCCTACTGAGAGACGTTTTAGGGGCTTGACGTCCGCTGCCATTACGCATCGTCACCTGGATGAGAGATATTTATAACCCTATACCCTGCTCGGGTGGGTTTGTCAAAGGGCCCTGTCTGCTCGCCCTGTTCGGTGTGACCAGCTCAGCGGCTCTTACATTCTTTCACCAGTGTCTCGTACGTATCTACAGTCTCCAGTATTGCAGCATATGTAGCAGCCAACTGCCGAAGTTTCTGTAGGAGAAATTCACTCCTTGCAAAAAATTGTTGATTTTGAAACGAAGAGCTATGCTTGCTGGGCCGAGAGAGTTCAAATAAGTTGCGGCACGCCAGCCGACAAAGAGCTGAAAGGCTATAACTTCATGATCTCTTCCGAGATAATTAATTGGCACACGCGGAGTGAACAGTCGACGCCCAAAAGAGCAGTCACCGCGACACCCTGCAAACTTCGGGGTGCCGCTCTTTTGGGCGTCATCTGTTCACTTGGCAATTGCTTTCCTTGATAAAATAGCGTGCGTATTAATCATCCGGAAGAGGTCATAAAGGTATGGGGTTTCAGGTCCTTTAGCGGCTGGCGTGCTGCAATGGGCCTTACTTCCTTTAAATAGAGTCCGGAGGCAGATAAATTGGTGAGATAGGGGATGCTTACCATAAAATTGTAGTATTTGCCTTTTAAGGTGATCAGATGCTTTGATAATGATGAAAGTATCATCGATAAGAAGAGGCCAGAAGTTCAGTTGATACTTTGTTAACGCCAAGATTTCTCTCCACTGAAGGACCACTTTAGCAATGGGGGGGGGGAGGACAGCCCATGGAACCGCCTTTAATTTGTTCATATATTTGCCCGAAAAGGTGAAATAGGTTTGAATAAAAGAACACATCCCAGCATGGCTGAGCAAAGGGGAAGTCAAGAGCATAAAAAGCGCCATCCTTGCACATCTTGTTGACACCGGGCATAGTGTGGACCCCAGCGAAGCTTTCCGTGTAATTTATAAGGTCCCACTAAACTACCCCAAGCCACTGGGTCAACGTCTACTAGCAGCAGCAGCAGAAGCGACTGCCATTAGGTTGAAGAAGCCGGTCTTGTGCGCACAAAAGAACCTCGTACAAGCTCCGCGCTTAGCTTGGCCAACGGCCGCTTAACTGCATGTATCCCCCGCGCTATCTCTGTCCTCCCCCTTCTCCTAGAACGGCTCTACCAAACACTTACTGCCGCCTATCAAATTGTCTCTTATCACCTTTCCCCTATGCACATTCCTCAGATAACCCACACAAATGGACGAACATTATCGATTTCATGTTTTAAATTTCTACTGCGTTCCAACGTTTCCCCTATAACTGTACTGGCCTGAAGAGAAGTTATCGAAAGCAGCGCGTATGCTCGCCAAGTTGTCTTTTGAATCGTTTAATGGGAATTTTTGCAACCTCAAGCAAATGTCCAGACGTTAGGGACTTGCCCCTCTAGTCTTCAGGTTCAGCTAGGAGTTGTCTCATAACGCCAATCGCTAGTTTTTAGGGAAAAATTAAATGACATCACGGATACCATGGATTCATCCGACTCTAACTTCCAGGGGCCTAATCAGTTCAAGAATCCGATTGGAAAAATTTGCTTTCGCTGGTGGGTCTAAGGGGTGTGTGAACTTTGCGTTATTTCGGCAGAACGTACAATCACGCCGTGTATGTGTCAGTGGGTTCCATGGAAAACCAATCACTGGGTGTGATGGGATCGATTTCTATGAGTTTTCTACATTTTAGTTTATTTTGGTAAGCAGATTTTTCGTATCCCTGGCTGGACCTCCAGCGCCACCAACACATTTTTTATTCATACCCAAGGAGTGAGTGCACACGAATGGCGTTAGGGGCCAAACTAATTTCCTACCTACAATATTAGCCACCGTGCGGCTGCTGGCGGGAATAAAGAGTGAGCCCTAAGGCAGAACGCGACGAGTGTGGCCCGGACCGCGATTTGTGAGCGACCATTGTTAATATACCCGATCGCAAACGACGGGATGGTAAGTAGGTGGCGGTAGACTTCTTACCAAGAGGTCATGGGTTCGAGCGGCAAAACCTGGGGTTGTGTATGGCTGGCCGATAACGGCTACTAGACCCACGATGTTATTCTGCCGATAAATGTTTTTTTCCCAAAATATTAGTCAGGTAGACTTTATATAACAGTGTGCGCTAGGGGGTAGTGATTAGTAGGTCATGTCGTTACACGCTTATGTTCCGCAAAACGTATTTCATTTTTCAAGGGGAATTTTGATTTATTGATTTAAACTTCGAATTTTTTGAGAAAGAGGAAAGAACAAATTTAGAGCTTTATATTTTGAATGTATTGGCAAGCGTTGTAACCCACCTAAACGAACTCAACTATAGCTCCTTAGTAGACGTCCAATTTCCTACACGTGTAGTGATAGGTTGTCCTAATCGACTTCCAAAAATCCTGTGCAAGCTACGAAATACATGGTGTTTATTGTTTCTGGTAAGGTAGCGTCGTAGAAACACATAAAAACAACTGTTGTTTAAGAAAAAAATGTTTTCATCAGAACACCTCATTGTTGGACGAGGGCAGGGATGACTGAAACCGCTGTCCTAGTTTTTTGAATGTTTTCTCAAAAAAATTATTTTTCCAGTTAAGTGAACTGCACTGGAACAGCTCTCGAAGGGCATCCGCTGTTGAGCAAATGCTTCTTGAAACTTTGCTGTCTGCATACAACCGTACAGTGTGTCTACTTTCCCAGTGCCCACCCCGTTTGAAACATTATCATTTGACAAATATGGCGCCTTCTGCGAAGGAAGATAGTGTTGTTTAAGACCATTGTCATGACAAAGTATCTTTTGACTTCTACAAATAGTATTTTTGCAGCGAAAAGACTCGACAACACGAGTTTTCCCAGGTTAAAAATTCAGGGGGCAGAGTTTGGTGGATAAACGTTTACTAGGGCGAAAGAGCGTATACACACTTCAGCAGACAGTTGTAACAAGGCGATCCATCAGTACATTGGCCTTGAACTCCCGCACCGCCATTGTCAAGTGACGCGTGGCTTGAGAAATAGATAGGTGGGAGGCAAAGTAAGGGCGGCATGAAAGAGCAGCCGCGCTGGTGGTCGCGGGAGCAGCTAACTACAATATTTCGCCTTCCTAACGTTATTATCGATTATTATTATTATCGATTTGCTGAAACCTCCTCGGTTAACCTATCTGAAATGTGCGTATGTAAAATGGCCTTCCTTGTCAAAATGCCAAAATCTTCCCTTTTTTGCTTCTTCTTCAACCCCTGACACCAGGTGACACGGAGCCCGTGTTTGAAAAATATCAGTATGACGCGCCCTGGCTGACAGCCGATGACCTTCCACGCCATCTTCGCCTCGGAAGCCAGTTTCAATTTCGCGTGACCATCCTCGAGGTCTATGGCATTTGCAACGTCTTCAATGACATCTTCTGTCAGTTTTTGTAAGTTTCTGCTCTCTAAAGCCGCTTTTTTAGCCTATTTTGACATTTCTTTACGTTGTGCAGCTACCTTTCTCACTTGCCTATACGTCTCATCTGGCACGCGAACCGGACTTCTGACTTTTCCCTGTTTGTATAACATTAGCTCCTTATGCAGAAGCTGCATTTCGCAGGCTTAGCTTTCCCTGGTTTCTGCGAGTTTTGGAAATTTCGTTCAGTGAAACTGTTGCCCATATAGCAGTAAAGGCCTACACTCTACTTTTTGCTCCAACACTAGAACGGTGTGTGTAAGTTATCGCACACCATCTTGCATCAAGAGGAGGAAAGTTCGATGTTGATGCTTGTGATTTTTCCGCATTGTACTCCATATCCAACCCGGGGGGGGAGAAAGAAATTACCGACAACAACGTGCGAGATTGACCATTGCTGACCTACTTATCGTCATCGGACAGTCATACCCGACCCCATATTTGCCAACAGCTGAAGCTCGAACTCTCGGTCTATTGGTTAGAAGTCTAACGCAACCGGCAGGACATCGAACCCATGGCTCAGTGGTTAGAGCATTGGATTTCTGATCAGTGGGTCACGGATTCAATGCTTGGGTAGCGCACCACTTGGAATTGGGTATGACAGGCCGACGATGGCAAGTAAGCCAGCCCTTGCATTGTTTATCTGCCTCTACGACTACTAGCCGCTGTGCGACTGCTGGCAGGGCTCGAGAGTGAGCCTCAAGGCAGAGCGAAACGAGTGAGTTCCGTCAGCGATCGCTGAGCGTTCATCAGCGAAGGCAAGTCAATATTCCCGATCTAAAAACGGGCAAGACAACGAGCCTCTGGTTCAATGGTTGGGGCATGGGGCTTCTAATCAACCGGTAGCGGGTTCGATCATCGGCGATTGCAAAACCTGGGGTTTTGTATAGCTGGCTATCAATGGCTATTAAATTGGAAATAACCCTTTTATTCTCCCCTGTCTCCGTCAGTAATATAATTCTGCCTCTGTGCAATCGCCAGTGTGGCTCGAGCATTAGACGGAAGGCCTAACGGGACGAGCAGGCTCCCACAGTGCGATGGGTGAGCGCCCAACGACCAAAGTTGAAGGCGTACGTGTGACTGTTCAACAGGCAATTTTGACGCTGTGTCATGCGCCCCTATCTCACAAAATGTCAACCGCAATTCTGAAATGTGTTTTAGATGTGAGCAAATGAATAACGTGGAGCTGGTATATTGACTATCCTTCTGCCTAATCCAAATATATTTCGGCCACATCAGGATGGCGGCTTTGCGAGGAGCATGAATTTTTCGCCTCAATTTTCGATTCCCTTATTCATTTAAGTATAGGATGTAGAAAACGCAAACGAAAATATTCTTTTTTTGTACTCAATTCATGGCCAATTTCACCTTCTTCAAATTGTATGCTTGAAAAAAGGCCTAGTTTTTGGTTTTAAAAAGTTTACTTAATTGCCGAATAATTTTGAGCCCAAGCGGCCGCTGAACTTCTATTCAATATTTCAGAGATGCGAAAATTAACATTGAAAAATTAAAAGGATAATTTGGCAAGCACTGTGTAACTAAGTCAAATATGCGGGTAGGTAGACAAAATTTTACGGTTCTCAGGGTGTGGCATCTACGCGATGATTCATGTCTACCACATGCGCGACAATAGAGCCGGTTATAGTCTTTAGTTGACCATTTTCTACCACTGCTGGAAGGTGTTCTATTATCCTTTCGGACAAACGTCGGATCGTGTGACCAAACTATTCTGCCCCAATTAACTGTTACTTCGACAAACTCATGCAATTGGTAGGAAACGTTGACCAGAGCATATATTCTTGTTTTTGTCAGTTCAGTTTTATATATGCCAGTGGCTCTAATGCACTTCAGAGATAGCCTAAATGAAAGAACAGGCAATCATTGCGCCTATATATTCACCGTCATATAAATCAGACAACTGGCAGTACTACGTACATTTAGAATTGGCACGACCCAGTTATTCATAGGAAGTTGATTGCCGTCGATTCAAACTCCTATTGCAATTTTGGAGAAGATCGGAAATCATCGTATATCGTGCACTTACCCCATAACTTTGGAAGGTTTTAACTTCATATACATGTAGGCTAATGAAGGATGTCTTTTGAGCCAATTGCGGAAAAATTGGCAGCTTCGGGGAATTTTAAATCACAAGAACAATGACATGGTGTGCGTTTAGTCGATGCTCTGCGTACTGGGGGACCTCTTATTTAAGGTGTTTGCTAACTGTCCTTGCTGTTGTAAGTTAAAATCCCACAAAGGCCGGCGAGGGTTTAAAAAGTGGACCAACAAATTATTCAAACCTGTCAAAAAAAAATTAAAGATTATGTTAGCCGTTAGCTTTTGATAAATTCTCGTCAGGCCTTTAAATTTATATCACTGTGGTACTAAGTCAAATATGCGGGTAAGTAGAACAAATTATACGGTTCTCAGGGTGGGGGGAGGGAGATGGAAAGAAACGAAATTGCGGTCCGTTTTCTGATCATGGTCAGAGGAATGGTGGCCGCCGGGCCAGGTAATTAGATGCGGGCGGCTAAATTGGTGGCTTTCGGACATTGTAATTGCGGTGCCTGTATACGGTTCTTTTGGGCATAGTTGACTTAGTGACACAGGGATATAAATATAAAGGCCTGACGAAAATTTATCAAAAGCTAACGTTTACTCGCCAAATTGTCTCTTGAATTCAATAGTTCCGAACTACATTCCGTAAAAATTCTGTTTTAGAAAAACCACACATTTCTCTTCGCTATGATAAAGAAGAAGTCACACCTGTATCAAAAAATGTTTGCGATGAATGAAGATCATGCTGTCCACGTTACAGGCAGTATTAATAAATTGACAGATACGACGTATCATGAATGAACGTTTCGCGGTCTTAAAAAACTCATAATTAACAACTTTTCTCAAAACCGAATGGCACGCTTTCTTCAAGCATGCAATTAGAAGAAACTGTAATTGGCTACCAAATGAGTACAGAAAAGCATAATTTTGCTCATGTTTTATGCATAATATACGGTGCCGAAAATTCATGAGAAAATGCATACTACTTAAGTAATCATTTTTTCAGGGCATGGTTTTTGCCGGTGGTAAGACATCGCGACGTGGCTGAAATATCTTGGAATTAGGCTGCACGATAAGCAATACGAGAATCCTTCTTAAGTAATTTGTTCGAAACGAAAACACATGTCAGAATTTCTGTTGAGATTTTATAAGAAAGCGAATATACTGCAGTTTTAAGTGATAGTAGTCTTGCCACGCATCTAAACCACTATCTCTCTATCTTCTCTCACCCTGTGTAATGTAAGTGTGGGGTCGGGCACAGGCATGCCAAATGGCCTTAAGCTACATTTCAGGGAGATTGATGTTAACTTATGGTTAAGTTTCTGGTTAGGGTTAAGGGTTTGTTTGTGGCTGAGATGAAGGCTCCATTGGAGTCAGCGTTAGGTTCAGTTTTGTAGTTAGGGATAAAATAACTGTTTTTATTAGGGTTTAGACTCAAGAATAGGCAATATATCTACACCGAAGCGTGGAACCAAATGTCTGACCAGCGTGTCCTTTTCGTGTATTCCAGGAAGACAATTGTAATTTCTAACCTATAAAATCACGTTCTTATATTTACATGTATAACCACACAAACCTTAAGTCTAGATTAAAAATAAAGTGTTAAATCGGGCGGAGTGTTGTTCTGGGGTTTCCATCAAGGTTTCTTTAAGAGCCAGGCTGGGTTTGTTTCAACCGCGACATAACCGCTGGACAATTGATTACGTTCCACAAACACTCGCTTAACAGAATGTCGTCATAAGGACGAAACTGAGTCCTCGTATGCTGTTTAACATGGCAACACAGACCATTTTTGAAAGACTTGTCATAAGCAGAATTAAGAGTGACATGAATATTATCGTATATCGTGGGACTTCTCACTGTTGGAGGTCTCGTTATCAGAATAAAGATTGGTTAACTAGGTTCACTTAACTATTTGAGTCCTCTTGCAGGAGGGAGATGAGTTAGATCCAAATATCGTGTTGTCTGTTGAGGAAGTTTGCGTCGCAGGTCTGACCAACCACAAGAACGAAGACGCATCATAGAGGGTGTCACGGATGCAACGCTAACCGAGGAGAGAGAGAGAGAGAGAGAGAGAGAGAGAGAGAGAGAGAGGAGAGAGGGATAGGGAGATGTTGGAATGTTTTTATTTTAAGTAACCAATAACATCTCTCCGGTTCTCAGTTTCCTAACCAGGCTTTCTACGCTCGAAAGAAAACGCAAAAGTGGAGTAGGGTGGACGACGCTCTACCCGACAACACATCAGGACAAATTGACCTTAAAAAGGCAAACGTTTTGCCGCTTTGAGAGTTTTATCTGTGATTTTGGAGTTATTCAAAGGGCAGATTACTTGGACAAAACGCAGCTTATGCTAAATGATTTACTCGTCACTTGATTAAAAGTAGACAAATCGAGCAGTTTCCCTGTTGCAGCACAGGTACCAGCTAAACGTATGGTAAATAATTATGCATGGCATACTACTGACTACATTCAGCAGCTTTTGAATATAACGCGGTTACTCTGCCGTAGATGTTGGAATTAAGATCAAATATTCCTAGGAGTTGCAGGCCGAGCCTGAAAAGATTTGCTCCGAATGATGTTCTCCAGGTTCGGGAATTAATTTCCTCGGAAAGAACAATCATTTTTAATTTTTGCGGGCCTATATCACAGCTTCCCTCGTTATCCGACGCAGTATGCAAGCCTAATTGCGGATTTAAGTTCACTCTAAAGAGCAAGCATTCTATCTTCAAGATCTGGACGGCTACTCGGCGGGCGTTTGCCGAAAAATTAAAATAAACGATTCGCCTAGTCTAGCAATTGATGTAGTGAGCTTAAAAAAAACTAGGAAAGCGTATAACTCTCTCAGATGCATAGAGTACCATCCCGGCTGCTAGATAGTCCCAGTATCTGGTCCGTTGGTCGAAAAAAGCGCTTATTCCGCAAGCAATCAAAACCGAAGTTTAATTTTCAACGTTGTTGTGTCTTGGAGTTTACCACCTGGGAGTCAGATGGCAATGGCTCCTCCATATCCCCTGAGTAAGTAAGTCCTGGTGTGTTAGTTATGGGGGCCAGGTCGTGCTGTGGCGCGCGAAGACGGGTACGCTGACCCGTCAACCAATGCACCCACTCCCACCTCAGACAACTGACTGGCTCGGACAGTAGTCTGACTGTGGGGGTGGGGGAGAGAGTGAGGTCGACAGCACAGCTCATATTCCTCACTATAAACAATCTGACGCGCTTGAAACTATCACGGTGCGCTAAAAGCCGTGGCTTGGAAGGTTGACAATTGACGGGATAACTCGGACCGCGTGGTCAGCCCAATGTGTGTTTTGTTTGGAGGGGCTGTCGGGCAGACTGAGCGTCAGGCTGCAATGGCTCCTTCTTAATGTGGCCTTCATGGCACTCCCACTCCGTGGGATCCGAGTCAGGTGTGGTGGTACACCCAGGGGCAGCTCCGGCCGTGCCAACCACCTGCATCCTCTCCCATCTCCGGTCTTCTTGACTCTGTCTTGAAACCGGGTTTCGGTGGGGGAGGAGGAGAGGGGTGTGGTAGCTGCAGCGCAAGGCTACTATCACTTAAAACTAATTCACGCGCAAGTCACCGTCCCTGCTCCACCCTTCCATGGAGCATACGGTGGACCTCGTTGAAATCGATGGTCGAACTGTCATCACCACCCGATTGCAATTGATGAAGAACGAGGAACAAAAACGAGAGTGCTTTTATCCTGGTTCGCGCAGTGAATTCTATGGTCAAAAATAAGCTAACTGTGCTCAGAATTGCAGCTTCCTGAGGACACAAGACAATGGATTTCTGGTGGATAACTGCTCTTATGCGAGGCGTGTCCGAGAGTTGCGACGAGGAAAAGCACAAAATCCCTCGAGGATTGAGCTACTTCATAGCGTAAAGTAACCGAATACCTAATCCCACTGAAACTTCATCAAGGATATAACAATAATACCAGATATAATATTTAACGTTAACCCATCGTCCTGATCTGGGGTCTCGCCTAAATAATTTGTCTAGTTTCATCGCAGCCCCAAATTTTAAGGTAATTGCTTATCATACCCTACGGTTTCTCCAAAATCTTATTGCCATATGTGTGTGCTTGCAAACAAGCTGCTATTTTGCAATGTACACCATTATAATTCAATGTTGGGTTACGTTTTTAAAAATGCCTGCCTACCTTTTGAACGTGCATTTGTCTTAAATTTTCTCTTTTCCGTACTGAAGCTTTGAAAACAAGCTGACAGAGGTGTACTCCACGGATCCACTTCCCAATAAAAAAGCCAACTCTAGGATTGAGTTCTGTCAAGTGCAATCTGTAAGTTCTTTCCATTTCCATGGATCTACCAACTTTTATCTTCATGAATTGCCTCCTGTAATTTTATGCCCTTGCCCTAAATATCACAAGACAGTGCCGCTGGTGAACCGATGTACGATTATAATTTGGATTTCTTTAAAAGTCAGTAAGGACTCAAAGGGCATCTGATGAGGATATGAGACTCCACTGCGTTGCTGTTCAAAAGCAACCTAGTTACTTTATTTACAGTAGGTTGCCTAACTCATGAAATGTCTATATCGGAAGTTGAGGTAGTAGTGGGGCAGGCATTTTAAGGTGTTAGTTCTGTTTTTTGTATTACATTGATGAACAAAAAGCTGTTTAATAATAAAGAGATCACTTCAGATCAGTTTATTCGTGGGAAAATAGGGCGAAATCCAACGTTTTTTGCTATTCAGGAATTTTCCTACGTTAGTACAAGCTTAATGTCAAAAAATTTGGAATAAATCCCTTCGAAGAACGCAAAAATTTTGTTTTCACGAACGCAAGTTTGAGAGCTTACATTGTTTTCAAAAAAATGACGACAAATTTATTTTCAAAAATCAAGTTTTGCCAATTTATGACGTTCTGTACCAAAAGACGCTGTAATAAACTTTTGTTAATGTACTTTATTTACCACACCGATAGTTAGGACCTGAAACGCGCATATATACGAGACGCGATGATACACCACGACTTCGCGCAGTCACAGCGTACGCGAAGCTAGAAAACACAATTTAAGTCTGCAGTTGACTCTAAATTAATAAGGAACCTTGAAACGAAAGAGGCGGAAAATTGACATTTTATCGCAAAATCTAAGTATATATTCGGCAACTCTCTTAGAACTAGACAGAGAAGTAAGCAAAGATCTCGAAAAACGCTCCAATAGAAAGAGACAAGAGAGTTCTTTAATTTTCAACGGAAATTATTTCCCTACTTTTCAGTGAAGTCGAAAATTTGGTGCAACGGTCCCAGTTTTTTTCTTGACTTTCCTATGAAAAAACGTTAATTAAGAAGGGATTCGACAGCGAAACATCTAATTAAAACACTTTTTAAAAGGATACTTATTATAGAAAATGTTTTATCTAATTATAGGCATATATCTTCCCACCTTTTTGTTATGGACGTTCATTTTTCATGGCAGCGATTTTTCATGTTTGTGTGAGTCTACAAATATGAGCCAGACGGCCGTCTGCATTAGAAAGAATATCCAAAAAGTCCCTGTTTCGGTAAATGCTTTTAAGAAATATGTTATTTTGAAGGTTTTAGCAAACACATCGAACGGAATATGGGCAGTCGACTAAAGACACTGAAAATCGTAAAGAATTCACCTCATTTTCAAAGACTATCTGCAACTCATCATAATAGAAAACTCGAAATATTTACATAGAAATTTAACAATAGAATAGTTACAGTAGATTGCCTAACTCATGAAATCTTATGGTTTTCACAAGAAAGGACCTCTTACGCGAACTCAGTCCATGCTGCGTCTCCCAAAGTTTTAACGAAACGACCGTTCTTAAAAAGAAGGCATTAATTGTTTTGTAAATTAATATTTAGTAACATTAAAATAATTAATTTTTACTAAAAACCTGAATTTAAGATAAGAGCTATATTACAAATCAACCAAATTTGACTGAATAAAAGTTTTCATACGGAGGGAGGGGCGCATAAAAACGAGAAAATAATGTAAAATAGAAACAAATGTACGATATCAGTACTTTGTAAACTGTCTTTTTGCATTTATAACAGCACAAAGTCTGTCTGACATGGAGGTAGCCAGGTTGTCTATAGTAATTTGTTCAATGTGAGTATTCAGCACAAAATCAAGTTTTTCTTCCATGGAAAGACATTTCTTTGCCTTATAACAGTTTTTTTGATAATTGCAAAATGGTTTTCGATTGGATTCAAGTCCGGACTGTTCGCAGGAATAAAAATAGATTGCAGGTCCACACGCGCAGAGGCTGGCTAATGTCTAAAAAGTTAGCTTATAATTGTAAACGTTATCAAATTCATACTTCTTAAGAGCGATGAACTGGGGCATTATCCTGTACAATTATTGTGTCCATTCTTCGTCGGCGTATGTCGTTATAACTGAAGGCATCCTTGATAATGTTGACATACACCTTGCTATTTATAGTCTCCATTGTCGACCGCCAGATCGTACGTTCACCAAATTTTATGGCCATTCAAACCATCAAAACGTCGGCAGTTCTTGAAAGATTCTGTTGAGTAAGCGTGTTCTCTGGGAAATTTTTCCCATATATGACCATCTGGGTCGACTTCGCCGGCTTATCTATAAATAAAACCTCATCGCAGAAGTAAATGCTCTTCAAGAATGAGGGCCTGTAATCAATGTACTTCTTAGCAAATAAAAAACGTTCTCTAATACACTTCCTACTTAAAAACGGCTTGATTGTGGCATTTTCCTGGTGCAGTTCAAATTCCTGCATCCTTTTCCTGATAAAGGTTATAGAGAACATCGGCAGATGTTCCCTGTTCATGGTCTTAATGGGCATATAATGATACTTTTTTAGTGTACAACAAATAAAATCATCGTCTTGCTTACTTGTGAACCGTTTTGGTCCACTCTGCTTTCACATAGGCACGGTTTGATCATTTAGAATGCGCCACACAGTGACCTTACTGATATCGAAAAGACTAGCTAACGACTCACGCGGCACTCATTCTGCTGCAAGTTTCCGTTCGCGTTCATAGTCAACTGCATAAAGATATTGTTTTGACATCTTTCTTGTACGGCGTGACAGAGAAAAATGCCGGCATGTTGCGGCTTTTCGTATATATGCTTGTTTACAGTTCCAATTATCGGTGTGATAAAACAAAATACACACTCAACTTTATTATTGCATTTTTTGGCACAAGACGTCAGAAATTTGCTTAACATTTTTTTAAAAACTAAATCCGTCCTTTTTTACCCGAAAACAACGTGATTTCTCACATCTGCATTAACCTGATTTTTGTGATCGTTAACTCAAATTTTCCATTCCCTCAAAAGATATATTTTAAATTTTTCTAGCTTATATTAATATTCCTTTATAGTACAATGCACACAAAAAGAAGGTTTGGTCCAGAAAGACGAATAACGTAGGGAAACTCCTGGTAATCAAGAAACGTTGGATTTTGCCCCTTTTTCGCCAAGTTAAGCCTTCAATAAAGAGAATTGAACTGAACTATTTTTTAGTAAATAGCTTTTTGTGCCTTAGATCAGTACAACAAACAAAAGTACTAACCTCAAATGTGTGCCAAACTACAACCTTAAATATCGGGCATCACATTTCATGAGTTAGGCAATATACTGTATGTTTATATACACCAAATGGTACGTTTACGATTGCACCTGACGATTCTATTTAACTTTATTGATCATCGTCCGACCTGTGAACATGTAGGCTTATGAAATATTATATATTATATATATTATATGAAATCAATCAGATTTCATGAGTTAGGACACCTACTTTACGTAGGTGTATTTTATTTCAGTTTGTCTGGAAATAGGTTAAGTAAGGGGTTGGTGGTTTAGATTTAGGGTTGGGATTAGGATTTCAAGGGTAGTTTTAGTAGTTTAAGGGCTTGGATTTAGGGTTTCAGGTTTAGGGTTTTAGACTTAGGGTTGGAGGAAAAGTTTTAAGGTAAACGCTTAGGTTTCGGGGTTAGAGTATGGGTTAGGAATAGGGTAAGGGCTTCCGTTTTAGGGCTAGATAATGAGGTTCAGATTAAGATAAGGGGTTGTTGGGGGTAGAGATTGTGGTTAGAGTTATCCATCTACAGTTTTACCAGCGGGGTTGCATACCATACCCTTGCCGTAGATTCTTTCATCTGATCCTGACGCATTCTTTCTAGTGCATGAGTCTAACCCTCCTCATTGAGGGTGCTGACTACTTCAATCACAAGTTAAATATCGCTGAAACAAAATCGAGGCCTGAATAACAATAACTCGTCTGCGGAAGGTAACATGGAAGTGTTTTGAACAGTAGTCTTGTATTACCGAATACTCCAGACAGCAGCGGCAAAAAGGCAAAAAGGCCCACACCTCATTCGTCAGACCGTTTTTCACTAATGTCCGCTAAACATCTGAACCGAAGTCTAATGCTGGACCCTTACATGATCTGAGTTTGAAGTCTGGCTGGCCGATTACACAAGTAAGGCCAAAAGTGGTAATTCCACCTGTCGGTAAAACTAGCACCTGCAAGGATTTTTCACTAGCGTGTGGACAGGTTTTCGCCGTCGTGAGGCGTCATTTTCACTTTCACATCAATTACTGAGGAAAGGGAAAAGTCTTGATACCTCCGACTTCGGCAAAGTTAAGGGACATCTTATATTGAAACTGAGTACTGTGAAGTTAAAAATCTGAATACCTAAGGATCGATGTAGTTTGCACATCCTGAACGAATAAGTTTGTTATACCTACCAGCATTCTTTGGAAAATTTTCATAAGTAAAGTTGCTATTCATGGTAGCCTATAATATAAAAGAATTTTTTGCTTTCTATCTTACTCTGATCCCTTCTTTGATGGAAACTTGGGATGCCATGAACGGTTGAAAGTGTAATCCTGTGGAATACCTAATAGGATTTGAGATGCGCTTATTTCAAATGACCGACTCTCAATTTCTTAACCGTATTTTCTAGGTATGGAATTAAATATTTTTAAAAGCTTTGCCACATCAAACAGTGAATGGTTTTGTTTTGGTGGAGCTGGTGATTCCATGAAATATAAAGAATATTTAACATTCTCCTGTTAAACATGATTCTATGGGATCCGCGTCCGAATGTGTACGTAAATTCATAGCTATGATGAAATTTATGATTTTTTGAAAAAAAAGTTCTTGCAAACAAAAAGGGGACATCAAAATGCCTTTAAAAACTTAATAAAAACCTTAGTGAACGTTAGGCAGGCCGAATTTACTGTACATAATTGCTTTGGGAAGCCAATTAATCGGTGTGCACTCATTTCGGCTTGATTAAATAACCCGTTTGTAGAGTCAGTTAATAGCAAGCTTATACAGACCCTTAAAGATCGTAAACCATGTTGACATGGTGCCAAGGGTTGAAGGTTTGCGTTTTTGGTGTGTATCATTATTGTCTACTGGGGTTTTTACTGAGCCCAGAACTCTGCTATTTTGCTAATATCAAATGCGAAATCTTTCCATCAGTACGCTAGGGCTACAGATTCCATGTGAGGTCTTCAAATGCCATAGAACTGACTTGTAAGGCTTGAGATAAGCCCTCAGAACCCTCTTATATCGCCCCTTTTGTTCACCTTGTCTACTAGTACCCTTACTGAGGTAACCATAGCCCAAGCAGCCGCACTTTTGAATATCCCCGAATCCTGATCGGTCTATTGCAATTGAAGCTCATTAGACCTAACGAAGCGTAACAGGTCCTGGCCCTGCCAATAACTGGATTCGTATGATCGTTTCCTCCTACTTCATTTTTCGTAGGTGGTTGGGGTGAATTCAGTTCAGTGTTCTTGCCGTGATTTCGTGTATTTTCACAGTGACTCATCATTGCCTTTCCTAGGAAGATGCCACTGCGATTCCAGACAGGCTGCCATGAACGAGCAGAAGACTTGCCTGAATTTTGTGATCCGACTTGTGCTTTGTCGTTTATCCATACATTTTTGAACTGGTTATCCCCTGATAGGCTTCTTTGTCCACGGATTTAACGCGATTTTAGTTGACACTGATACGGGGACCTGCGAAAATTGAAGCTGCTGGTGTGACCTACACGTTTTTACTTAGCAGTGCAGATGAGCTTCTGAAATGAGAGGACATAGAGGTGACCACATGTTTTACCTCCAAGGATAATCTCTGTTGCTGCGAGCGTGGTAGCATCACCACCAGGCCAGGAATCGTCCTGATCTGAGCTTATTACCATGAGGAGCCAAGGGAATTCTTATGCGCTACCAGCTGCCTCAGATGCAGCAACCAAATCCAGGCACTTCCTACCATGGCAGCGGAGATGATAGTCACAATACGTGACGCTTGGTGCTTGCCACTGCCTGTGTGTAATCTAAACTGTAAGTGGTTGGACAGGACGATCGAAAACTGCCTATGCATCTTAACGAAATAGCGTTCGCAAAGTGTGGACTCAGTGCGGTTTGGTTATTCGTGTCATATCTATATATTCCAGTTACTGACATTTAGTGAGTAGTCCTTCATCATTAAACGAAATATGAGATTGCACTACAGTTAGTCTCGACACGCCAAACGCACACAAACTTATCTGTTATTGCGTCCTATTAACCATCCTCCTGAACACCTTTGGCTCATAGGCCCCAATGAAGGCATCAAGGAAGGTCATTTAACTGTTTGTTTCTGCACTACTAATTGTATGTTAAGGAAGACAACTTTCGAGTGTTTATTGATTTACAAGATCCGAGCCCACTCGATGATGACGAACATATAATTTGTATATTAAGAGCAAAATTTCGGATTCCGTCCTGTGGCGTTAGAAGGGCAATCGTTCTACTTACATGAGAGCCCCCTTCAATCAATGAACCCATCAGCCTGCTCTTAATATTTTTTTATACTGTTCGGTTGAACGTGAAGTACGTTTGAACATAGAACTGAGACTTAAAGGATTTGAGTGGTCATAGATACCTTCCCATTTTGTCAAATTGGGCCGATAGTAAACTTTATGTGGTCTCGAATATCAGACCTTGAAAAGTTATATCACAGATGGATGTGACGTAATAAGTTATCATTATCTTGCTTGACAGAATCATTGTCTTTAAACTTTAAACTTGATGCCTTTGGTAGCCAAGAACAACACCTTTGCCTGTTCGTAAGTTGGAGGGTCGTGTTTGAGTGAGACCAAAAGGGAGTGGCCTCTTTGTGCGTCTTCATAGTGCCATATAATCAGGCAAAATCTGTTTAATGGGCTCTCACTACGTGTCTCCCTTTCTAGAACATTACACATAAACTCTCCAATTCCAAAAACGCCGAGTAAGAGTTGCGCTTCAGCGTCTTCCCAGGCCAATGTTTTGCGTGAGACAGAAAACTGGCCATCCACCAGCAAGCTCTTTGATCTCTGAAGTCATTTTTTATGTCCACTACGACAATTGGACGTCACTAATGAGACCTTTGTCGGTACTGTGTTTCGTTAGTGCACTAAGTCCGACCTTGAGAAGTAAATCACTCGGCTTATGACGAAAAGGGATAAACACGCTTTATAGTGGCGGTTTCTGAGAGCCAACTTGCTGTGTAATTATCGTGCACGTGAATCCAACTGGGGATGAAATCATGCGAATTAACGCCAAGTTTCTGGCGATAATGCGATTAACATAAATATTAGGAAAACCCGAAATTAATGCAAGAGCATGGAGCTGCATGACTACGGCAGTTTAAAAATTCTTAAGTCTTTGAGTGTTCAATACCCCTATTATATGTTGATTTCGGATTCTGTTGCGAATCCGAAAAGGCAGGCGAATGTAATGTAAGCAGTCTCGTCTCTCAATTGATTCGTGACATTGCAAATTTTCCTGCATAACAGACATTCTAATGATATATAGCAAACTAAGCATTTTGTATACTAGCTTCACCTTTGACTGACTAGGTAAATTATTAGTTGATTAAATTGATTTACATGGCTGAAAAAGAAACCCAGATGTATCCCTGCAAAATATGATCTAAATTTAGTATATAGCAGAATTTTAAAGTACAGCTAGCATTAAGCCGGATATTTCAAATTCAAAAGGTAAAATTGCTGTTTTGTCATAAAAATTTGCAATAAAGCCCAAAACATGCTCGAGATATTATCTGATAGACGTAAATATTTGTTTTATTGCCTAGCAGTGCTTTCACAATGTCCTGAGAAGATGCACGGCGACCTTGCTGATAAATTCCAATATGAATTCTTCAGTTTATCACAGCTGAGCATTTGTAGACTGGAGTAATCACGAATTTTAGAAAAAAGTGCTTATACTCGCCCCTTCCGCTACATTGTACGCTTACCGACTTCGGACGAGGAAACAACCATCGATATTTGATGATATAAGATGATCCGCGTTTCCGTTTTGTTAAATTTTTGGATTTAAATAAAACGTTTGCACACTGACAACTTTTTGAGCCTTTCCGAATTTTGTAAAATAACGACTACGACGTTGCCATTACGTTAAAGTACATGTTCTGCGTATTACTTATCCGATCAAAACCCTTTATTCTTACTTCAATGATATGTACTAGCCTCCACGATTAAGGTGAACAGTGTTGACAGCGGGAGTCTGAACGCAGTCAAACGTGCGATACACAAGTCAACTACTCACTCAGACAGTAAGAAGCCTTTGGAAAGAGACCTTCTGTAAAAAGTAATGTTTTAATCGATTTGTTTGACTTTTAGTTTACCGTTCCGGTTACCCTTGCATTCATCGACTACATAATGCGACGAACTCTGGCGTTTGAGGTTTTCGGTCACGCACAGAGTCACATGAGCATCAGTGGCAGACAATCCGTCTCAAATACGTAAGACCCTTTTTAATTTTAGTAAACAAAACAAAATCGAAACGTGTTACTAACGCACAATAAGTAGACATTGATGTTATTTATATTTAGAGCCTCCAGCTACTCTTTGCGGCGTTGCCTACCGCCGACGCTGCTGCTTTCGCCTCCAGTGCCATCTCGACATATGGACTGCATAAACAGGAAGGCGGAGTAAGCGATACAGTATTTTAGCTTTGTCTATTTGCTTGAAAGTGATGTTCATTAAGTACTGGCCACTACGCAAAACCACACAATTGCTGTAAATATGCGCGGGACATAAAATCTTTAAACTTCTTTAAAAGTGGAACGCTGTCTAAGCGCATACACCTCTTTATGAAAAAAATGTGTCTGAGGTGAAATAAGCTTTCAATTGGGGGCCTTCAAAATGTGAACGCACTGCCTTTCAAAATTCTAAAGCCCGTTTGGTGTAGCGTTATAATCAGTTTGAAACACAAAAACATGGAAGGGAGACTAGCATAAAATATCCCGATGGTTAATAAATTTGCCAGTTTTTTTATTAGCTCTCGAAAGCCTCATAGTATTATTTTACTTGAGAGATCGAGTCACTTCTTGTCAGCAGGCTAACTATTTGCTAGTAGGTACTATATGAATGCCGGAATAAACCCCGTTAGAAGATTTGGGGCGATCATGTGGAATCGTTAGAACCCCCATAAACCCATATTACCACCCTTGTGAATAGTACAGATTGCGGACAGATCCACCAGGAACTTCAGATTCACTGTCTCTGCTGACCAGAATGCTGTACAGTCTCTTATTATCTTTTCTTCAGACCCCTGTCCGATTCGCCTCCAACATCGGTTTGGATAGGCAACCATGCGGGCGAATGATGCTGGTCCCAAAAGTCTTTTGTATTCTCTAATTAACCCAAGATGGGTGACGGTAGCGATCCCGGCTGCGTAAAGCGTGGATTCTGGAGTCGGTTACATCGACTTTGATTCTAACTGACACAGGGAGCACCAGTGTTGGAGACAGCTAGCACTGTTCGCAATAAGAAAAAATCCGAGAAAATGCAAAATTCTTAGTTGAGGTCAGCACGTTTGTTTTGGACAATTTAATTGTCAAATCATTGGATGATTATTTTAGTTCCTCTGTACTTTTGGATTGCATTGCAGTAGGTGGTATACCTTGCCAGAGCATCTAAATTGGGGAAAATGATACATCAAATCAGATAAGCGAGTAATTTTTTTATAATGCGGATCCTCACGCTATTATCATGCATGAGGGTTTTATACGGTTCTCTCAACGTCCAGTACCCAAATGAAGCATCCAGCAGGTCTAGAAGCATATATAAGTTCCGATGAAATCGATATCATGAGGTAGTCCTTAAATATCATATCCGATGGAAAAATTTAACGCGTTGACAGCCAGTTAAGCCGAGAGATGCCATATATATTAAAAACCAAATAAGTCTGTATGTCTGCCTACCACCCACCTAGATAGTCATGCGCGAAGATCTGCATATGTAGAACACTGAAAGCAGATTGGATTGAAAGAGGCTTAAAATTCCTCCTATGTTGCTGTCGGTGTCTGCCACTTCATGTTCGAGTGCACTGGGTGAGCCAAGAAGGCTCAAATTTAGAGTGGTCAACCTTTGAACACAATTTCTGCCAATAAATCTGCTCGAATCAATCACGGTAGGGTAGCCTCACCTGTTAGTGTTCTATTTACCTAACATAACTTTACGACGAGAGGAGAACGCAAATGGAGTTCGATATGAGGACAGGTTTCTCTTAACGGTCGGTTGACAGAAAGACCAGACTTCCTCAGCTCCTATGGAAATGCGTTCACGATTCAATATTCCGAAAACTTCTGGGACTCAACCTGTGTTGGTAATTCTTCTGCTGCAGTAAGGAGCCGAACTACATGCAGTTTTTTCCCTACAAAAAATTCAGGGACACGTGAAACCGAAATTCTCAGAGCAAATGGCATAGGTTTGGGGGAGGTGCGACTGCGTGCAAGACAGTACCAAATGTCTGGTAATTATCTGGTCGACTTTTGATTGATTGATTTGGACATTCTGCTTGGGTTGACAGTCTAGTACATCAGAATTGGTGGATTTCATACGTTACAGTAGGTTGGGTGGGTAACTTGGTCAAAATGGGAGTGAACTCTTGGCTCCCGTTCGGAGCTTCGTAGATTAGTTATTTAAGACGCGGGCATTTGGTGTCAATGTTTCGCAACCCATCGAGGAAACTCGATGGTTTCAGAATTTGATCAGATGAATAAAACGGACAAATCGATCTGCAATTTTTTAGTTTCACTGAGGCGCTTTACCTTGTAGAAAGACGTAAATACCGGTACTCTTAACGGTTCTTCTCTTTTTAGTGGCATTCTGCTCCATCAGTCTGATCTCCTCGTATGGTTTGAAATCCTGGAACTCAATGACGTGGGCGAGTAAGTCCACCTTTTTTGAAACAGGAAAATAATTAAACAGGCAAAAATCACATGTGCCCAATCCCCGCATCTGAAAGTTGACCGGCTGTGAGAGTGAATTGTGACCTGGGGACTGCAAACCTACCGCTGTCAGCACATATTCCGCACCATATTAATCAGACGCGCTCTTAAACTAAGCCGGTTAGCTAAAAGCCATGGCTTCGAAGGCTGCCAACTGACGCGATAAGTCGGTCAGCTTAAGACTGAAAGTCGGAAATGGAGTGGCTGTTTCTTCATGCAGCCTCTTCAGTACTCGCAATTAGTTCGGATACAAGCCACCCTTTTTGGCATTTGTATGAAATTCTGGTCCAGATCTATCTGGCCCACGTAGACATACCGTTTAAATTAGTCCACCACTGCGATCGATACTGCCTCCAGTATTCTTGGCTCCATCATGAAACCAGGCTCAGGTGGGTGGGGCGAAGGAGATTGTGATAGATGCTGCGCAAGTCTGCTGTCACCAGGAAATAATTCAAGGTACAGGCATGGTCCCCGTGCCTACCGTGTTCTGGGGTAACACGGGGGCATCAGCATTGGCGATGGTCAAACTGTTAACTTGGCAACAGGAAGGTTTATGTGGCCTTGGATTCCTTTTGTCAGTTGTTTTATTTGCAAAGAGGTTGTTGTTTTCTGGTCAGATGGACCAATCAGGTCCTTCAATAGCATCAGCTGAGGCATCAAAAAAAGCATGTAAGATGCTTGTTTGCTTTTCGACAGCAGACTATTCTAAAATAATTGGATCGAAGCAGACAGAAATCATCAACCTCCATCCTCCTCAAAGTTCCCATAGCCTAATGGAGCATGCATAGTTAAGCTCACCCTTTACCTCATGTTCGAAGCATAGAGGACTTATTTATAAACTTGCTGAATTGAAGAAGCGAATAATGTTTTCCACAGTCAGCGATTTCTGAACCAGCCTACTCATTGCGTCTTCGAAATTTACTCCTTTTGGGTCAGGTCACAACTCTTAACCAGTAGAAAATGCACTACTAGAAGCCAAAGATCGTCTGTGGTCGTTCTGCCACGAAATACTTGTCTGCATCCTAGGCGAATCTGCATGTCGATCAGGAAGAGACTTAAGTATTTACCAATTTCGGTGACGTAGCATGATTTGCCAGTTATCGGATACTGTGGCAAGTTCGGTGTAAGGAACTTATCCCCGCAAAAAAGAAACCTCTTTCAGGTAGCTTGTTATAGGCTGTCTCAGGCAGTATTTAGGACTGGCATTCCCTACAACAACCTGGGCACCACTGATTGACCGGGAAACGAATAGTACAGCTTGGTTGTCTACCGAATGCAGTAGACATTGCAGTGACCTCAGCAAAGCCGTCTTGTTCCGCCTCGTGCTGGCTGGTCTATAGAATCGTGAGACTGCTTTCAACCACCCACCCCATCCTCCTCCTCCACCCTCGCAGATACGCACCTGTGCCCGTACATCGTTCCGAGGACACGATCGGTCAAGGTGTATTCCTGCTTCACCAAGGACTTCAACGACGCATCGCCGTCACCATAGTCCAGCATCCGGAGGTTGGTGGAAGCGAAGACGGCCTCATGATGCCTCCTGTTATCTTCACTGACGTTCGCGAGGTCGTAGTGGGTCGGGCGAGGGATACACCCGAGTTTTTACTCACTGACGCTCAGACGCAGATACTCTCTCTCTCCCTCCTCTCAGCCAGATATCTACCGCATGTCAGCGATGACAGGTAAGATTCGCATGGGTTAAGCACTCTCAGTTCTGTTCTCATTTACTTCTGTCGCTGCATTAGCTGAAATCGAGGCCTTCATCCAGCTCGTTCTTTAAATCTCCCTTATCTGACTGCCCCACCCTACCATCAATGGTGTGTCTTAATCTTTTCCCTACTAGCCATTCATTATCTCTGCATTGTTATTAGGCTTTCATTTCCTTTGGTGCTGTTTCCTCGCACTCACTTTTTAACCGTTAATATAATACTCATATCTTGCCCCCCACCATCCTTCTTAAAATTTTTAAACTCTGCGTTTTCAGCTGCCCCCTCATTCATCTTATCGTCCCCATTCCTTTTTTTATCACCGATTAAGAACTCATGCTACAAAAGACCTAATTAAAGGATATAATGTAAGAGGAAAACCATCGAGCAGTAGGTGCTCCGGAATGAGAAGCAGACGGCGGAAAATGTATCCTTCCAACACAAAGGAAATATGCCATAGTGGTAAAAGATGAATGTGAGCATAAGTACTGCAGTAAGATCCGAGTGCGCGACTGTTACGGGGAAATATATCCACAGGCCAGTGGGAGGTCCGAGGGCCTAATAAAAAACAAATTATTAGTCAAACTGTCATCGCAGCAGGATATTCAATTAACTTCATGAATTCCGCCACAGTGCGACCCCATGGAAGTTCTAACTCACCCGTTCAAACTCTCGCCTCCTAACTGTAAGCGCTGGGAGCCCCAAATTACACGAGTAAAATTTGCCCACTCTACCCAAAACTTCGGCTGTGGCCAATCAGTGAACAGAGAAATATTGATCGGTATCATGGCGGTGCAAGCATGATGTTGAACCGACAGTTCGACCGTCGTAGTCCGACGATGTCCACCGTAGGCTCCATGGAAGGGTGGAGCAGGGACGGTGACTTGCACTGCAGCTACCGCACTCTCTCCTCCTCCCCCACCTGAGCCCGGTGTCAAGACAGAGTCGAGAAGACCGGAGCTGGGAGAGGGCACAGGTGGCTGGCGCGGCTGGAGACGCCCTGGGCGTGCCACCACACCTGGCTCGGATCCCACGGAGTGGGAGTGCCATAAAGGCCACATTAAGAAGGAGCCATTGCAGCCTGACTCTCAGTCCGCCAGTAGCCACTCCACACAAAACACACATTGGGCTGACCACGCGGTCCGAGTTATCCCGTCAGTTGGCAACCTTCCAAGCCACGGCTTTTAGCGCACCGTGATAGTTTCAAGCGCGTCAGATTGTTTATAGTGAGGAAAATACGCTGAGCTCTCGACCTCACTCTCTCCCCCACTTCCCCACAATCAGACCACTGTCCGAGCCGGTCAGTTGTCTGATGCGGAAGCAGCGCAGCTGCTGGTGACCTCGTCTACGTGTACTACGTACACGACCTGGCCCCCCAAACACAAGCACCAGGATTTCACACAACAGGGGGTTGAACGGCTTACATCTCACATGTGTGAGATAGCCAGAGGTCACGTTAAGAAGGAGCCATCGCAGCCTGACTCTCAGACCACCAGTCAGCCACTCCACACAACACACCTTGGACTAACTGCGAGGTCTGAGTGTAATTGTCAGTTGACAACCTTCCAACTGCGGCACTTAACGTTACCGCACTCTCTTCTCCTCCCCCACCTGAGCCAGGTCTCATGACACAGTCAAGAAGACCGGAGATGGGAGTGGGCACAGCTGGCTGGCGCGGCCGAAGCCGCCCCTGGGCGTGCCACCACACCTGGCTCGGATCCCACAGAGTGGGGGTGCCATAAAGACCACATTAAGAAGGAGCCATTGCAGCCTGACTCTCAGTCCGCCAGTCAGCCACTCCACACAAAACACACATTTGGCTGAGGATGTTGAACCACGCGCGTACACGCAGCTTGTCACGCGTGTTAGGCGGATCGAGGCGGTGGAGTGCGTAAGTGAGGCGCCGACGGCCATGACAGCGGCCAGCTGCAGATACGCCATTTCATACGCGTACACGAACTGGTAATGATATCAGCTATGGAAAATACAGGTAAACTGCGGTCTGTATTCAGTCCGGGCTAGGGATTCCATCGAGGTATGAGCACCTGGAGCGTCGAAGGTGCCGCTTACAAGTGCTCCAGCTCACAGATGAGCATAGCCGCGGAAACCTCTACGACCACAAGGCAGCTAAGATTAGCATTCTGGTCAGATGGACCAATCAGGTCCTTCAATAGCATTCGAGGCTTCAATCCCGTCTCACAGCAAACCGTGAATTAGATCCCCACTTAGTCATAGGAGCAACTAGTCTAAAATTAATATTTTAAGAAGACAATTAACGAGCATACGCGTGCTTTCGACAAATTATCGTCGGGCCAGTACATTCATATGGGAAGCGGAGTACAATCATGTTCGTCTCGTGAGTCGTCGAGGGGGGGGGCAGAGGACACGGCCTCCCTCCACTTCGTGAACGAACACCAAACCCTCACTGCCGCTTACCATTTGTCGCTTATCTCCACCCCCTTCCCTATTAACGTGAATCACTGGTATGACGAGATGAACATTATTGATCATATGTCTTAGCTTGTACTCCGCTCCCATATAAATGTACTGGCCTGATGAGAATTTATCGAAAGCACGCGTATGCTCGCCGCCTAGTCTTCTGAATCCTTTGATGGGACTTGATATTTTATTCACCGAACATTTCGTTTTTACACCGAGAAACGAATTGTGTACATGAACGCACAAAGGGTGCAGTAATTTATAGTATGCATTTGCTATGCCGCCGTTCGCGGCCGAGAATTAATTAATGCCTGGTCCATGGATGGAAATTCGTTCAATCGAGGTATCGATTTGGCGTCGACGTACGGATCCCTAGACAGTAACTTCCGGACTTTCGAATTGATCTAACTTGGCTGTTTATGGTGCGATCGGTTCATGATTACTCGCATCTGAGTCGCTAAAAGTTGCAGTTTGAGCTCTAGTGTTGATCATTGGCGTGAGAATCGCCCAGCCGTTTAGCTCAATGATACTGCCATCGGAAGAGCAACGAACCAGTCACCCACAAAAACAGCTGCGTAGTGACAATGTCTGGGTGCGTTTGAGCGCTGAGCATTAGATCGGAAGAATAGGCAAGTCCAGAGAGAAAAGGGTTGGAGGTAATGATAGAGTTAGGTTGGGTAGACTTAGTGTTGGGATCAGAAGTAAAGTTGGGACTTGGGAGTAGGCAGCCACCTGCAGTAAGCAGAACCATATGTACTCATACGATAAACGAGGCTGATGATTTACAGTGCATTCAACGGGTACGTCAAACGAATGGCGACTAACGAAATTTAAAGAGAATAGACGAAGAACAAACCACATCGGATCTTAATTTTGGTGAACGCTGTTAGCCTTAAAACGCCTAGAACGTTGTCATCAGTCCCTCATAGCAATTGGACGTGGGATTGGACACGGACCAGATGGAAGCAATCAGCGCACAGTACTTAGCTGAAAAACCAAACGTCACGGCATGATGGGAATAGACTCGCCTACCGGATATGATACAGTTATGGACAAAAAAAGTACGTCAGAGAAACTGGGAGCTCACTCACTGCAGCAAGAGCAGTGAGGAAGGATCCCAAAAGCCCTCAGAACGCCGCTTATTCGACAGCCATAAAGGTTTGTCCGAGATGACAGCCTTTAAGGTCTTCGTCTAAAGTACAAGAGGGGATAGGGTTGGGGTCGGACATAGGGTTAAGACTAACGATTGGACGGGGGGGATATGTACCACCCTTGGAATTTAATGTGATGCCGCCAATTTAGCAGCTTCAATGTGGACCATGATGCAATTGAGAAGAAGGGGGGAGATGTGGTCATCGGAAAAAGCATTTTATTCGTCTGAAGTTTTCTGACCCACACTGAAGATCATCGCAGGAGTCCGTAGGTGATGCCACTGTCGTCTGTAGGGCTAAAAGTGTCGCGTGTATCGATTATGCCATCATCGCAGCATGCCGATTATCTGTCGTGAATCAGTGGCCGCCAAGATTGGTAGCAACTATATTTTATAAAGTCTGAACTGTTTCTTTGTCCACTAGCCATAACTTCTGCTGCTGTATTTGATGATAGCAGGGGGAGGGGTAGGTGAGAAATAGGGATGCTAATTTCGTTCTTTCAATCCTGCAGATGCAAAGAGGAGAAAAAATTAATTAAAAATAACTTATTTAGAGGGGATGGAGGAGGGCGCGGGGGCAGAGGAGAATTTTCGAGTTTAAAAGCGCAGGGTGTGGTATTGTCGAAAGTGGTTTGGATGTCTGTTCGGTCAATGGGACGTGCTAATGGACGTCAGCAATATGTGGCATCATTTAAGTGTTTTCGTTTTCTTAGTCTTCTGAAATGCATAATGTCTTCGCACGTTCTAAAAACTGGTTAATTGAAGGAGTCGGGCAGGCTGCAGAGAGTCGAATAACGAATTTTTCTTAATAAAGTTGCCTATGCATACCGGAATTTTCATTCGACTATGCACAAAGCGTTTAGACAGGAATTCCATGCTGAGCAGTCAATCGGCATCATTCTTTTGCACAACACGCAACGTTGTTTTTATGCCTGACGGTGGAGGGCTGGTCGGCGATCTGAACGAAGACATCCGTTCTCAGTTTCTTTGTTTTTTTGACGTCGAATACGAAAGATGATGAAGGAAGTACGGCTTCGACTAAACGGGAGATGCGTAGGAGCCAAGCGAGATTTCGAGATTGCATCTCAGCTAACTCGACCTTCAGGCGTAGGAGTTCTTCATAAGCTGAGATACGAATTCTGTCAATCGCCACAAGACCACGGCGCGAAGGAAAAAGGATCCCTGTCGGTTATAATCACTTAAAAGATGTTAAATGCAGTTTGGTCGGGAAAACCGTGAATGTGTCCTCATGAATCCAGTTAAATTACGTGAAGGTGAGAAAGCAGTGAGGAAAATCACGCTTTTTGTTTGAACCTAGAGAGTGCAGGATAAAAGCGCCGTTTTAGTTCATCCAGTTGGGACCGGTGTTTAGACTGCCTAGTGAACCCTTACGTTCATAGAATACGCGCATGCTGGCTGCAAAGAACTCGTCCCTACTTCGCTGATGACTCATTTCGTATATCCTTTTAAACTAATCGATAACTTGGTGCTCATTCATTGGCTCATTCTAAAATAGCTTCTGCTCTCCACGTATTCATATCACTCGCCCGTATACTGCTAAGATTAATAGAACGAAATTTTAATCCAGCCGCAAAAAAACTGATTCGACTCACTAAACAGGTAAAGGTAAGTATTTACAGTCGCCAATTAGTGGTGCTGAGCTGTTCAAAATCGGCAAAAGGAGGACGAAACCGGAGACGAAAACGAGAAGGCCGAAATCCCTACCTATCGGTGCGTTTTCATTGGATGTGAAGGAGAGGTGTGTTTCGAGAGAGGCTGGTCTTAAGATCACGGATTTACTCAAAACAACAGATCCTGTGAGTATTGAAGCAATATGTTACTGGCTGTCTCAGTAGGAAACCACGCATGAGATATATTTAAAAAGTGTATACGGCAATATTCATTGAATCGATGCTGTGCTCGTCCAAGGCTTAAAATTGACGGATCCACCCGAAGTGGTCGAAATTTCTTAAGTAGATGCTGACTACAGAATTCGGTGAACAGGTCTGTTTTTTGTGGAGCTCTTGTGACTAAGTGACTCGACCGCGATATTGTTTTCCAGTTCTTCATGCATGCCTCGAAATCGCACGTGTAGGTTTCAAACATCTGAAACCTGGAGGCTTCTGTGTGGGCTGATGACTTACGCTTCGTTTCACTCCTACGGTGATAAGCATGCGCAGGGGATCATTGAATTTGAATAAGACCTAAACCACAGTCAGCGATGATGCTGCTTAATTTGTGGATATGATAGCCTGACCATTGTTTTCGACGATGTCCATGATATGCACCGCAGAAAGACGGTGCAGGGACGGCGACTTGCGGTGGATTTTAGTGAGCGTAGAATTGCCCTGCATCTACCTCACGCTCTGTTCCACTTCTCCACCTGGTCATAGTGTCAACACAGAGTCAAGAAGGCCAGAGATGGAAGAGGGCGCAGTCCATCACATTGTGGTTCAACACAAAACAAAGACGCAACACAAAGAGGGACGGCTCGGATTCTAACTGAGTTGGAGTGCCATAAAGGCCTCATTAAGAAATAGCCATTGCAGCCTGACTCTCAGTTCGCTAGTCGTCCATTGCGCGCAAACGCATACACTGGGCTGACCACGCGGTCCGAGTTATCCCGTCAGTTGGCAACCGTGCAAGCCACGGCTTCTAGTGAACCCTGATAGTTTCAAGCGCGTCAGATGGTTTGTAGTGAGGAAAATACGCTGAGCTCTCGACCTCACTCTCTCCCCCACCCCCACAATCAGACCACCGTCTGAGCCGGTCAGTGGTCTGATGCGGGAGTGGGTGCATTGGCTGACGGGGCCGACGTACCCGTCTTTGCGCGCCACAGCACGACCTGACCCCGTTAACGCACACACCATGATTCCCACAGCTATGGGTAAGAAGGGGTCATCGCCGTCTGACTCCCAGTCCACTGGTGACGCATGCACCCCGGTTGTTATCGGTAAATCTCATTCAAATTTATTCCTCGAAGTACTGCAAGGTATTTACTACCATTGTAAATGTGTGCATCAGGAATGGCCCTACTAGTGCTTGCGCTCTATTATCACTGCTCTGCGATGCCCGGGTAACTTGAAACTTCATATGCATCATATTTGCTCTCAGAGTTCTTAAATCAAAATCTACGTACTTTCCATGAAAGGAAATTCATACGTTTTAGCATGCTGTTAGGAATATATCATGGATGGGTAATTGAATTCTACGACGGGTGTGAACTGTACAGATACAATGTTGTTCAAGTGAAAATTTTGGAGCCTCCAAAATCTCATAATTGCAAACATTTGTAAAAAGCGCAGAATATATTTCTTATTGCCAGCTGATTAATTTACATGGCCAAGAAACCTGCAGATGATTACATTTTCCTCGTGGCATCCATGGATCACTTGTTTATTATGTCAGGAAATAAGAAATTCTCCGTTGATCATAAAGACTTTTAACGTCCTGGAAATTGACTACCAGACGATGCCCAATTTTCCTGGAAACTCGTGCCTTGCTCTCATTTAAATTTTTAGACCATTGCTTTCTTCCTGATCCCTAGTAGTGATCGTTTTCACAAGCATGTGTTTGCATCAGTAGTTTGTGTTTTTGGTAATTTCCTAAGGTTTTTATTATTATAGGCATATAAACTGTAGTATCGAAAAAATGCTTGTCGTAAATATGCTGTATTACAAGGAAAGTAAAAGATATGCGCTGGACAGGTGGTTTTTTTCAATTCTAGGGGGATTAGGATTGTGGTAATGAATATGTTAAGATCAGGGTTAAGTTTAAAATAAGTTGAGTTTTAAGGTTAAGCTTATTTTGAGGGTTAAGTTGAGGAGTTATGTTTGTGTTATAGTTATGGATAAATGTAATTTATGAATTATTATACTTTTAAGGTCCGTGTAAGGGTAAGCGTTAAGGTTCAGTTAATAATTAGGTCTGTGGTTAAGTTTGAACTTAGGTTTAGTTTTATTTTCAAGTTAAAAACAAAGGAGCGAAGACAACCTGTATTATGGAGATTCTCTAGGCCCATGTCTTCTCATGCAATCTTCAAAAATCTCAGCGTGTACCAAATTGAAATCTGGAGTGCAGTTGAGTAGCGTAAATTATATGGAACAAAACGTGACCAATCCGTTTTTTTTAATGAAGCAATTCACCATTAGACACTGTGCCATTTATGAAAGGTAGAGGAGAAAGTGGGGTCTTTCCGGTGAAAGTCTTTGCCGCAATAATTTAACTCGCAAGCTTGAAACTACTGTCCTGGTCACAAGTAGTAGTGTCGTTTGTGGAGTTACAGGACCCACCGTCCTGAGGTCATGAGACAGGAATTTTCAGTTATATTTAGGTGTCGTCTTAATGCTAGCCATCACTGCCTAAAATCTGGTTGAGTGCAGACAAGATTCATTGGTAAGCGCTCAAATTTCAGTTATAATTGAAGGGCCCTGTTACCAGCGACCCTTGTAGCAGTTAGCGAACCTGCTGACTTGAGGTTGACGAATACTGCCGGCAAAGATAAGGGAGACTAGAATGGCCATTTCTGGCTTATTTACCGTCGTCAGCCAGTCATACCTAACCTCAGGTGGTGCACCCTCCGAAGACTGAACCCTTGACTTTGCCGGCAATATTCGTTTGCTACTACTACTACTAATACTACTACTACTACTAATACTACTACTACTACTACTACTACTACTACTACTACTACTACTACTACTACTACTACTACTACTACGACTACTACTACTACTACGACTACTACTACTACTACTACTACTACTACTACTACTACTACTACTACTACTACTACTACTACTACTACTACTACTACTACTATTACTACTACTACTACTACTACTACTACTACTACTACTACTACTACTACTACTACTACTACGACTACTACTACTACTACTACTAATAATACTACTACTACTACTTCTACTTATAGTACTAGCCACTAAGCGGCAGATGGAGGGGCTTGAGAGTGAGCCTGAAGGCCGAGCGGAACGAGTGAGTTCCGTTAGCGATCGGTGAGCACTCATCAACGAATGCGTGACTTGAGGTTATTAAATGTCTAAAAACGTTTGAGGGACGTAGGGTGCATACAATTGTGATTTAGCAATCAGAAGAATTTGCCTCCAGGAATTTGGAGTTGGCAGTTGGTAGATGGGTGCGCCATAGCTTTTCTCGAGTTGAAAAATAACTACCACGGGGAAGCCAAATATAAGGCAAGCGTGACTGTGCCAGTCAGAGACCAAGCAATTAAAGCCGCTGTCTGCATTACAATGCAATTTTATTCGTAACGTTTTTTTTTGAAAAATTATTTTTAAGGACGTTCTTCCGGTTTGAAGCAGCCTGGGACAGTTCTTTACATGGATCATATCTCCTCAATCGTGCCACGCCAAAGGGACAAAGGGTCTACATCACCATGTCCTGTTATGTTGAACTAGAAGGTTCTGGTAGGCCCGCCTGCCTCACCAAAGATCTGGCAATGATAATTTTCCCGCGTTCCTCCAAATTCGCGGTTCCCAGGTTTGCCCCGAAAAAACAGCAGGATCTTTCTGTCGTTACGTCGGCTTGTCTCAACTTATTTTACGTTGTACTGTTGCGATGCAACTTTGTTTCGTCAACTGTTCTGTTTGCCAAATATCATGCATGCGCCAATCCAACATTTGACGCCATCCCCTGTTGTATTTCAAAGGACGCTTTTGTCGTAGCCATGTCGTCACAAGGGCCCGACGTTATTGTTAAGATCGTCGTTTTGTCCCTTTTGGGCTATAGCTACCGCCTGACGCACCTGCCTGCCATTTCATTGGTTAGGTCACTGCGCACGCTGATTGGTAGTTTTCTGCGGCAAAACGACCAACACCATGTGACCGGTATCTATGACCTTCAGCTCAGAAGAGTTGAAAATCAGCGTGAGTCTCTCCTTTTACAGCTGTCTCCGTAAAATTCTGCGATATAATTTTTTCATGTAAAAAGTGTTGGCTCCGATTACTCCTAAAAATGCGTATATAGGTTCATGCATCGAAAAATGTTGCCGAATGTCATTTAGTATACCTGCGAGGCCCAAAATAGCGAAAGAAAGTAAATACAACAAGTTGAGAATCTGCGAAGTCAAAGTTCGTCCTAAAATGAGAAAATTTTGGGTATATATGGCATTTGAGAGGTGACCGGTTATCCTATCCGGGCAATTTGGTCGCCATAATTACGCAATTTATTTGAACACAATAAAACTATACGTTCGACGGAAAAACTGCTCCTCGTGTAAAATTGTTGATTTACGAGCATTTTTGTAGTCGAGTTCAGGTCAATACTGTATTACCGGGGTCAGCCAGCTGACAGAAGGACATCATTTGTGCAAATTCCAGTCAGTTAGACTCAATCACTTGAGCCAGCCCTTTTCAGACGAGGCACAACATGCTGACACAATAAGCTAATGTAACTGGTTGTTGGCATTTAGAAGGCAGCCGCACTATCACCCTGTATTACAAAAATTGATGGGCTTTGCAAAACGTCCGTTTAAGGATAAGAGAAACGTGGTTTATTTGCAGCACAGTCGGTGCACATTGAACTTTTAACTGTCATACCAACGATCGCGTACACCTCGTCTAAACTACTTCCTGTGACTCGAATTTTTCCCTTGCATCGGCAAATTTTAACTTTGCTCAAAAATGACAAGTGAGTTCTCTGATTGAAGATAACAAAATGACAACACGTCTGTCTTGCGCACATTTTCAGGCCTCGAATACCGTTGTTTTCCAACAACGATAAAAGTATGAGCAGTATGCGCCATTAAACAGTTTTTATTGAATTATATCTTAGGGAAAGCAAGTTTAGTCTGGAACCACGCCTGTCGGTTAGTTGTACTGATTTAGGGTCCAGAGATTTCCTCTGAGTCTGGCGAAGGCCATGTAGGGATCTAAGCCGCGCTGGTGCGCGAAGCACTGGGCTCAGGTCCCTTTTGAAGGAGAAGGGGTAAGACACCAGCAAAAGGTATGCATTCTGTAGAGAATCGCAGTGATGGTCAGCGTCCCCCATGCGCAGCAAGCTCGAGAGCTGCGCATGCGGTTGGTGTAGGCGTAAGTGAACAAGCGTCAGGTAATTGTGAACCACTGGCCGCTTGATCAGTTGATTGGCCGATAGCAGTTTGTGGGCACCAGAGATAGAAGGCGCTACAGCCGAAAAGGACAGTTTGACCGTCCAAGTCTCCGCTCCATACAGCAGCGTCGGCAATATAACAGCTTTGTACATCTTGAGTTTGGTGCTGAGGTGAAGACCATGTCGATTCCAGACCACCTTCTGCATGTGTCCAAAGGCTTGGCTGGCTTTGGATATCCGATGGGTAATCTCATCGTTGACTTCTGTGCAACGGGAGATATTGGTGCCCAAGTACGTGTAGATATCCACAGATTTCAGTTGGGTGCCATTGACATTGATGTGAGCTGCGGTGTAGAGTGTATTGGGCGGTGGTTGATGCATAACAATCGTTTCCTCAGTGTTGATCCGAAGTCCGAAGTTGTTACAGGCGGCAACAAATAGGTCCATGCTCCTTTGCATTTCCTCTTCTGTCATTGCAATGAGTGCGCAATCGTCAGCGAAGAGAAGTTCGTGGATGATGTCTGTGGAGACACGCGAGCGGAAGTGCATCCGACGTTAGTTGAGGATTCGGCCGTCCATCCGCTAGGCGATGCGGATCCCGGGGTGTTCTTCTAGGTGGGCGTCCGTTAGCATGGCAGAGAACATGAGACTAAAGAGGGTAGGTGCAAGGACGCAGCCCTGCTTCACTCCACTGGTCACTGAGAATGCTTCCGATACTGTCCCGTTGTCAGTAACGCGTGCCATCCTCCCATCGTGAAGCTGACGCACCATATACGTGAAGTGTTCAGGACAGCCGAATTTCTGCATAATTTCCCACAGCCCGTCGCAATTCACTGTGTCAAAGGCTTTCGTTAGATCCACGAAGGTAGTATAGAGTTGAGTCTACATCTTCTGGCACTTCTCTTGCGGCTGGCGAGCGGCGAAGATCACGTCTATTGTTCCTCGGGGTCGTCGGAAGCCACATTGGCTTTCCGGGAGCAGTTCTTGCTCCAGGTGAGCGTTCAGACTACTGAGGAGAATGCGGGCGAAGATCTTTCCGAGGATGTTGAGCAGCGAGATTCCTCGGTGGTTGTCGCAGAGTTGGCGATTCCCTTTCTTCTTGTAGAGGTTGACATTGGTGGCGTCTTTGAAATCCTGAGGGACCTGCCCTTGGTGTCACATCTCCTGGAAGAGCACTGTGAGTCGGTTCATCAGTTGGGGTCCGTCATGCTTGGAAATGTCAGCAGGGCTCGCGTCCGAGCCAGGTGCTTTCCCGCTTGAGAGTTGCTGCACGGCGCTGATGGTTTCTTGGACAGAGGTTGGGAGATCAAGATCAACGTTGATTTCCACTTCATGCAGGTGATCGATGGCAGCGTCGGAGATGGTGGAGGGTTGGTTGAGAACTCTTTGGAAATGTTTCGCCCCTCGCGTCAGGATTTGCGTCCTCTCAGTGAGCAGCGTCCTGCCGTCGGCACTGAGAAGAGGGTCAGCGCCTTTGACGGGAGGTCCGAAGACAGCCTTGGTGGCGGCGAAGAAGTTCTTCCATTCGTTTCGGTCCGCTAACCCTTGGATTTCATCGGCTTTGCGCGACATTCGGTCATCCTGCATCTCCCGCAGCCGTTGCTGTACAAGGCGGTGACTTCGGTAGAAGCCTGTTTTGTTTGCAGCGGTAGGGCGATCGACATAGGCTTTGTGCAACTGGTTCTTCTCAACGAGCGGAGCGTTGATAGCTGCGCCGTTGTCCTCGAACCAGTCTTGGTGCTGACGACGTGCGCGGCCGATGACATCCAGGGTGGTGGATTGGATGGTGTCCCTCAGCTGACATCAGCGGTTCTCTACGGAGATGTCGGCGTCGGCGACTGGAAGGTAGGCTAGTCGGTTAGCCAGTTCATTTCTGAAATGGTAATGTTGAGCAGGCACATTCAACAAAACAGTATTCAACTTGCCTGGTGGTCGCTTACCTTGCGGTCTCCTGCGTAGTTCCAGAAGAAGCCTCATCTTGGAGACTAGCAGGCGGCGATCCATCCATCCGTTGGCACAGGCGATCACCTTTGTCACCAGCACGTCCTGTTGATCTCGCCTTCGGACGAGAGCACAGTCCAAGAGGTGCCAGTGTCTCGACCGGGGGTGCAACCAGGCCGCCTTTTGCTGCATCGGGAGGCGGAAGAAGGTGTTGGTCAGAATCACACGGTGTTCGACGCAGGTTCGTAGGAGAAGAAGACCGTTGGCATTTAAGCCAGTGAGACCATTGGGACGCAGCACTCCCCTCCTCGTGGCATGGTCTGTCCCAACGCGGACGTTAAAGTCGCCAAGGACAAGTAACTTATCCGCCTTCTGCACAGACACCAGGAGGGTGTGCAGGTCCTCACAACATTTGTTTTTTTTTGTATCTTCGAAGCTCGTCAGTGGAGGTGAGTAGGCGCTGATGATGTTGGCGAACTTTCTCCCCGGAGAGGCAGGTGGAGGCTGATCAGGCGATCGTTGATGACCTGTGGCAAACAGGGCAGACATCCCACGATGTCCCTCTGGATGGCAAAGGCGACGCCAGCGTCGCGTTGCTCTGCCTTTGGCCAGGCGCTCCAGAAGAAGGTGTAGCCAGCACCCACCTCCTCCAGGTGATCCTGCTCTGAACATCGGGTGTCGCTGAGAGCAGCAATATCTTGTAGCGCGCTAGTTCCCGAGCGACTAGCGCCGTCCTCTGTTCTGGTCGGTTGCTCCTGAGATCGTCTAAAAGGGATCGAACATTCCAGGCTGCTAGAGTGCACTAGCTCACTCGAGTAGTCGGGGGTACCCCAGAGGGTACGGGGTTGGGAGAGGAGTTGTTGTTGATATTGTTTATTTTTTCGACCGCATGTAACTGCAGTCTGCCAGCCACGGTTTGCTGCAGCTATTGTGAGACCCAGCATTTTTATGGCGTCTTTTCTAGCCCACTCCCCCGCGAGGGGTAAGCAGTGCTGTCCCTTAATAGGACTTCTGAGTCATCCCGGGCGGCTACTAAACTCATTATGGGTCAAAAATTGGGTTAGCGAGAGAAAAACTGATTCACCTGGGCTGATTACGTGATTGCATGCCGCCCTCGCCGTAGGACCTTTTCGACCGTGGAGGAGGGAAGGGTGAGAGGAGAGGGAGAAGAGGGGAGGAGGAGAAGTAAGATTCAAACGAGAGGAGGGGCGAGGGAGGGTAGAAGAGAGGAGAGAGGACGGGGGAGGAGTGGACTGAGAAGAGGAGAAGGGGGAAGGGCAGGAGGACAGGAGAGGGGAAGAGCAGGCGAAAGGGAGCAGACGTACCGGGTGTGGAGACACACACACAACACCAGAGACCCTCACCTAATTAAGTTCACCGGTCTTGGCAGTTGCCCGGGGTGTGGCCGCTGGAAAAATGCAGCTTCAAGGAGCCACCGGTGAGAGTTAGGTACCAGACAGAGGCGGCCACAGGAGCATTCACCACCTATGCGAGACAGATAGTGTGACCAAATACTACCTGTATGATGCTACCCCTAATTAGTACCCCTTACACCCTACACACTCACACACCTGGTTAAACACTTGGTTCCTGTTTATCCTACACGCCTGGCAGGAATTTTAACTCAGAAGATTTAGCTTCATAGCCTACCTACAGTGAGTTCGACCATGAAGTCAGAATCATGGGGACTTATCAGTAAGAAGACTCCACCGATCCGTCATGTACAAACAACAGCATACTCTAGCAGCGATGTGGCCGGGTAGAGCAGACCCTAAAAACCAAAGTGTTAAAACACACTGAACTTCTGCATGTGTAAGGCAAGGCTTAATGGAGTCCACTGAAGACGACAATACCCTTGTCGTTGTGCCTAAGATGTTCCAGAGCGCTATGAAGAAAACTCCCAGTCTTAAAACCCCACCGGTTACGTTGTACGGCAACACGGACAAGTTCCGAACGACGACGACCCTCATTACGAGGATCCTTTCGTGAATGTCACCCACGAGTTAGAAAATACTCGTACAGCGTCTAGAACGCGAAAGCATATCACAGCAGCTTAAGTTATTCGGGAAGAGCCTAGCCACTACGACCCACTGGCCCAGTGAGATGCCAGTTGGGAGGTTAGTTTATTCTGTGCAGAACTATCTAAGAAGGGGTTGGAAGAAGCTGACAGCCGGACGAGGGCACGCCGGGCGCCGCGGCTGTGACGTCACAAGTGTGAGCCTGTGTGGAGTCGTCAAAGCGCATACAGCGGGAACATGTGGGAGTCAGCCTTGAAGATGATTGGCCAGATTGACGAGGCCCAGACAGTCGCGCGGTGCACACGTGCATGCTTAACACCAAACCGTCACGAGACAACGGAAAAACGTCTTCGCACGGCAAAAAACGGGCAAACAGGAATGCATAAGCTAGACAAAAACTGGTGAAGAAGCCTCCACCGAGGAGTTTTGTGGAGACTGAAGAGTACTTCAGCGGAGATCCGGTTTTGCCGTAATCGATGCTGACCAAGGCACCTACACTGGATCCTTTAAATCGGTGTTTCACCAAACCGACATCCGTTGCAAATCAAAAGCCTCTGCCAGCATCAAGTCACCTTCTTGTTTATGCATAAAGAAAAACCGGAAAAAAAGAGGATTCAGAACACTTGGCGGACTGATGGCTATGCAGGCAGGCTAATTTTGGACAAAACCTTGTTCATCGTGAACGTCAACAGATCAGAATAATGAAGTGGAAGTTTGTCGCTTACCAAAGCAGCCACCCTACTCTTCCCAAACAAACCGAATCCACAGAGTAAGTAAGTCCCGAAAGAGCCAAAACCCAATGAGCTGGCTAATGTCTTGATTTAGCGTCAGAAAATGGGCTCAATGCTGATGATCGGTGATGCGCTTAAAAGACTCAATCCCTAAGGCAATAAACATTGGGTGGTCTCCACTGCGGTGAAAAATAACGCCACAACGTTGTGAAAGCCGACAGACGATCACGTACATGAATGAACAACTATGGGCTGACAGAAAGGTCAAAATTTAAACTCTTACCGGATTGAGGTAGTGGACAAGTAAGACTTTTAATGGGTCTGGCTTTCAAGCGGCCGTTCCGTTAACCACCGCTTTGTTCTGTCTGCGGTATACATGGATTTGCGCCAACCAACATAACCCTGACGGTAGACAAGGCATTGCGTCACCCAACCAATCAAAAAACGAGTGTAGGTGACAAGAGGAGGGTCGAAGCAACACAAGATGCATCCGGTTTTCTAACCCTCAGTGGTCGATGTTGACAACACGAAGGTTTCCCAAATCAGAAGTCAGGGAAGACGGATTAGGTAGGACAAACTTACTGAGACAAAGAGCTTGCAGGGGGCTCTGCACACAGCTGCAGCTAGCGGTCTCCTCAGACCAGCTGCTGTTCTGGTTGTGGGCGAGCGCTGTTGAGACCACTTGACCCCACTGCATCATTTGTCGCCTGCAGCCAATCAGCGAAATGACGCACGTTGATTGGTTTTGAGCAATCGCGAGGATGGTGCCAGCAGGAGTTTAAGACGGACGGTGTGAGTCGACGTTGGCGCCGACCATCACGTGAGCCGACTGCCTCGACCAAGAGCGGCGAACTAAGCGGCGCACATGGGAGCGGACTACCACAGCGCTTGTGATCCACTGGGCGCGAAATATCATCCAAAAGTGACGCAAATTGCTGCATTTACCGGCGCCACTTGGGGTACTGCGGCAGCTCCCAAGTCCCCCCACTCCGCATGATCCAGGGGGTGCAAGTACTTAACCGAAGCAGCGCAACTCCCTCCAGAAATCAACATGTTGCATAAATGCGAAATGAACTGAACTAACTCAGCAGTCAGCAGCGAGGTTCGAGGTTGTCCTCAAGCAACACTGGCCCATTAAAATTCAGGTCCATAAGTCTGCGCGAATTAGAGCTGTGGTTAGAGAACGTCCTTCCTGCAAAAAGGGCCGTTCATACTGTTGTCCAAATAGTAAGCTAGCTAATATGCACACACCTACCAAGAGTTGCATTGTTTGCTCAAAACCGATACTTGGGCAAAGAAAGAGCAGGCAGATTTTATTGCAGAAAGCGGGAAGAATCTACTGGTTCTAATTTTGTTTTTTTTCTCAGCATGGGCTCGTTTTTGTCTTTATAGAAGGAAATATCATGTTATGACTGAAAGTCACTTGTATCTACATTTCAGGCTTTAATTTGGAGAAAATACATACTAATAAAATGCCTTGAATCGCATTATTTAACATTGGCATTTTACTTCATCAAATACTGACGATTTATTAGGCTTTACTGATAAAGACAAGGTCAGTGATCAAACCAGGTCTTGAGGTATCTGTTATGCTATTTGGAACTGCGTTAGTTGATAATCAAATCAACCAAATAGAAAGCTTCTTTAAAAAAGTTTCGCTTTAACCCTATCAGATTAGAGGTTATTCTGCCCCTTGTTCCTCTTATCCTAGGTTTATGTAAACACGCATTGTTCGGTGTCCAGGCGAAAGCCATAAATAAAATTTATGAGTTTGCACCGAGAAGGATTCACGCATGACATTCCTGAATGATTTCTTTCTGACCGTGACCGAAAGAGGGAGTGGCGGTAGTTGAATATTCGGGTGTCACAATCCGCTTCGTTTCGTCCGCTAAAAATGAACATGAGAGTACGTTTGTGTAATTGGAGTAGGCAAACCGAATACATCAAATTTGACGCCGTCATTAGGCTGCAACTCCCTTCAAGGTCACTTGGCTTTCGCATTTTAAAGTATAATGTGGCTGTACACAATCCAGAACGGATAATGTGTTCAGGGTTTGAATCGTAACGATGCAGTTTTATAGACAAGCAGTCCATAAATGATTACTTTATTTGCACGGTACTTCGCGATGGCGGACGGATGGGTTTTGGAGCATCTTTCAATGGTAAATGGGAACAATTTTATATGCCTTCTTGGTATATGCCTATGCTGATAAATTTTTCAAAATATGCGAGAGGAGCTAACCTGTTTCATTTGCAGAAACCGAGAGTAATTCACTGAATGGTTATAGTCTCCTTCCTATCTCTAGCCAGTTTTACCACGTCCAAATAGAAATATGTTGCACTTTGGGACGTAATGTTGCTAAAAGTTAATTGGCAATGGGTTGCAAATAATTCAATAGTATCCAGTTTGAATGCTTATGCTTCCTTCCAGAATATCCTTAGTAATTGGCTATCCGCTGATATGCAGCTTAACAAGATGGACATGCTTTATTACTTTTCAACAAGTAGAGTTAATAGATGCACGCCATTATCCCCTTTGCAATTCTTGGTTTTCTGAAACTACTAGTTATGACGGGGTCCTTAAACGAAAACAATTTATGAAGGGCTGTCAAATAACCACGATTACAATATCGTAAAAAGATCTTTACTATGAAAAGGTACAAACGGAAGTTATTAGATCTTCCATAGTGTGCTTAATTCTAGAAATTTCAATTTTATTGTCGTTATGCATACTTGCGTTTTTCCTTGTTTAATCGCCGAGTCGATATTAGCGTGAACAGGAAGTAAAGCCTTCGAAACCAACTTGATAGATTTCGGCTCAAATATGTATAATTACTATCGGAATGAACTAGTAAAAAGGCTAATTTCGAAGGCGGTTTTACCTAGTTTGCGCATTACTTTCTCGGAAAATCAATCAAGGCAGTATGGGAACCAAAAAGCACATGAAACGCTCGGGGACCCAAAGATGAGCCCGCGAACCATACGTTTCTGGGCTTTATTTAGTACCTAGGCTGTCAGTATGGGATATAATTAATTAGATGTACGCTTGTGATTTTAACTCATTCTATCGCAAGGAGTAAATGTCAGACTGCAGTTAGGTGCATGTTTAATTTGCGCACATTCTCGACCTTGCACATGCTGCGAAACCAACTACGACATATAGGCAGACGACGAAGTTTCTTGCTGCCACAGCCGTCACCGGCCAATCAGACAGACTCTCCCGAATAATCGGGGACAGGGAAGGTTTCTAGAGGCCCTTTTTTCCTCCTTAAGACAGCAACCTTATTTTGACCTGAATCTCGGACAACGAACGCCAATGAGATGGTTAATTACTCAGAATTTATAGCGAATACGTGTACATTTGTCGTCAGGGCGGTGGAACATTACAACGGTGGCTCGTGTTTTGAGGGATATCACTGGTACAATGCCCCACTCGAACCTTTACGAGGATGCAAGTCAAAAGAATATATCAAAATCAAATTCGCCTAAGCCTTCAACTGCTTTTTCTTTTATAAATAGCCCCGAAGGACTTTAAAGTCCTAAAAAAAATATGTGAGGGTTGATTAGCAATGCACGCAGGTGTATTCTTTGAAGTGTGCGAACGAATCAAAAACATATTTGAAGGCTGCTATGGACAACACGTGCTATTTTGCTACTGTCCTGCTCGCACTTTCTTGCGGGGAAGACGACTGTTAGAGTTTCCGCTCTGTCTCCCCTAACTGACAAGGGTGAAGCCATTAAGGGGCGTTCGCGAGCGTATATCCCGCAATATACTGTACGCTGTTTTCTCCGAGGCGGCCACAAAATAACTTGAACATGAAATAATCGAGGTGCTTCGCTGGGCCTGGGGACGGAGGCGGCGTGCATCATCTTTTTTTTTTCGAAAACTGGGGTTAAAGTGAGCGGCATATGCGACTTAAACTTTTTTACAGACAACTTCTCCTATTGGGATTTAAGTTATCGACTTTGTCAAAGGTAGCGATTGTTTGAAAGCGTATTTTCGGTAGAACTGGAAATACAAAGACGGAGGGCAGGAGAAAACAGGGATGAAAGCAATATTCTTCAGCAGCCTTGATCAAATTTGTAAGGTATAAAATTGTAAAATCTTTCACCCAAACAGGTAGCGAGGAAGTGTTTTGCTCATGCAGAATTGAGGACTAGAGTTTTTGCATAGTCAGAAAACCTTGACCGGACATTACCCATTCCAAATTTTCTACCTCGAGAAATGTTATCGAAGTTCTATATAATATCACATACTAATGTTCGCCATAGTAAGGTACCTGTTTGGACAAACATTAGTCTCACTGTACATTTATAGTATTTAATGCATACGTATGAAGTTGAATGCAGGCATCCCGAGAAATTATGACCGAAAGAATTGAACCATCTTATTTCTTTGTTCACGCCAATGTCGCAGGTATGACGAAAAACATTTACAGAATATCCCGTAAACCTCTTTTGGTTATGGTGTTTTTATAACTTTTTTATTCAAACTCCTAAACCTATTTTAGAAATTTACTTCTATTTTGAACATCTATATTACGTACAAGTTAGGTGAAGGCCTACGGGGTCCCACAAGTCCAGATTTCTTAACAACATCAAAATGCATGAATCAAAAGTTGCGAATCTTTTCCAAGTAAAACTTTACTTGTGGCCGCGTCATGCAAAGGACACATTCATTGTCGTTAAAGAGCACAACTGGAAACGTACTCGGGAATTAGTAACTCAGCATTTCAGAGATTTAACTGCACACTCGAAAACTAGACTATAACGCAAGTCCAATTTGTGAACTTCGTCGCATACAGAAAGACTAACGGAGCACGGTACATATCCGTGTGCTGAAGACAAATTTATGCGGAAATTATTCGCCACAGATCAAAATAAACCAGCATTTACCTTTATATTTTCTAATTAATACGCGTATAGTGGAGCGTAGACGTTCAAAAAAATTATGAGGTCGTACAATTTACCTTGTGAGCTATAATACTCTTCGATTTTGTTTCTCTTTTCACGCTAATGTCAAAGTCACGGTGAAAGAATTTGTAGAAGACGTCATACCCCCATTGACGCCAATTGTTTTATTCTATCTCAGAGACCTATTTTTGAAACCAACTTCCATCTTAACCATCTTGTCGATATCAAAATACTTAAATTAGGCTAGTTAAACTTTGTTTATGTCTGCACAGAGTAACTAACTCAACACTCCCGAGAATTAAATACACTCTTGGGAAGTAGACGCAAAATGATCCAATTTTTGAATGTCCTAATAAACAGACTGGCTGACAGAGCATTGTGCATATACCTTAATCGCAAACGAACTTGTGCGGTGGTTAATCTACATAATCAGAGCAACCGTCCAGTCTCTGAAATTAACAATTATGTTCACGGACTGCCTAATCGAGACAGAGTAACGAAAGAAACTTATTCGTCTGTATTTTTGTCTCACACTGGGTAGGGTTGGGCTTTTCTATGTAAATTCTTGAGACAACCGGTGTCGAAGAGAACGAATCATGCTGTTCCAAGAACTAGGGAACAAATTCCTTGGATTAATGATGAGAAAAAACTTGTTGAGTAAACACCAGGTATAGTTACCGTACAAATCAACGACCAACTTATGCACTCTATCAGTACAAAATAGGGGTGGTTTATTTATCTGGATAGGAAAAAGGTTGGTTAGCAAACCTACCCAACACCACACATCTTAATCAACCACAAGTAGCAGCAGCTAGGTCAAACCCCCCGTTTCAATTGGCCTTGCCTGTCTCGGATATCGAACCCACCGTCCTTTAGGACAAGAAGGCCAAACGGTTCTGCGCAGCCATGCATTGTCATTGTCATTGTCATGAACAGGGGCGGTGAGCTGAGTTGGATTCTGTTTACAAAGTCTCACAGCGAATTCGAATAGGCAGCAGTAAACTCAAAATTCATGATGACATACGACGACCAGTTACTGGCACAATGGTTAGAGAAATAGTGACGTTTAGGTCCCTTTGGTTTTTCACAGCGACTCAACGTTAGACGGCGGCCCAAAGAAACGGCTTTGAAAATTTAAAGATTTATGCTTATTAATATGCATCGATTATGTGCTTGATTTCATTATTAATTGAGTCACACAGATAAAAAGCACAGCTGCGAAAACGCAGCTATCATAGCGCCTTCAGTTTGACTTAGTTTACCAACTTTCGCATTCTACATGTGCCCGAATTAGTGTAGTAATTTCTCTTAGTTTAAATTTTCTAAACTTTTAACAAAATTCAACTGCCTGTATTGTGGTCGAGCTTAAGCAGACTTAAATGTACTCGGCCAATTTTTGATCGGAAGCATAACCTTCATGTAGAGAGAAATGTATATTATATCACGGTTAGTTCGTTTTCTTAAAACGGGCATTCCTTGTGTGCTAACATTTTGTATGTACACTAAACTTACGATGTTCTTAGCCGAGTTATTTAACTCTTAAGCAGTCTACCTGTATTCGAAGTTATTCAAACTTCTCTATGATTTCCGATCAAGGGATGAGCAAAAATTAAAAACATATTTTTACTTTATTCATTGAAATCTAATGCATTGTTGGAAGACTCATCACCAAAGGAAATTCTCACAGCTTTCTCTTAAATAAGCTCAACATACGCAAGGTAGACTCACAAAATCTCAAGCTGAATAATATTCAAGCTATTTAGAAAGGCATAAAACCGTTGGACGAAATCATTTATCAGGCCTGCAGGTGGGAATGATCACATAGTTGACTGGTAAATAAATGAAACCTTATCCTAGTTATCGTGGAAATTTAAGCTAGAATTAGTAATTAACTTTCTCATCCCATCTTTGAAAAGGCGCGCTTTGCCTTTCAAGGAATGTTCGAGTTCAGTCGGAAATTCGCAAGACTAACGAAGAAATTTTAACTTCAGAAGTTTTCTTTCAGATTCCGAAAAAGCATGTTTTGAGTTGTTTGACATTAAAACGATTCAACACTGTGTCTCTTTTCAGAAATATAACCTGTATTTTTGGATTAAAATGACCCATAAATAACATATATGCATATTCACTGAGTGCAACTTTTAATCTGTTTTTCGACTACTACAAAGAGAAATCTGGTTATTGCCTGCAAAGTACATGCAAATTCCAACAGAGTACGTCCGTGGATTTACTAGTGGATCTCTAAGTTAATCACTAAATCAAATGAGGCTAAAATTTCGTACCTTACCACACAGACTAGTAGATGATTGGAAGTACTCCTTGTCCTTTTAGATACTTATTTTAAACATGGAAGAATGAAGTTGATTTGTTATTAAGCTGAAATCTTAAAATACCTGCGATCACACAGTGCACAAACAACATGTTATTTGGGAAGGGTTTAAAATGTATTTCAATGGCATTGTAAAACAACTTCTCCACAGTTGTCTGTTCTAGCTTACCAGGATGTAAGACCTGCTGTCATCTGGTTCAAACATGCGTACGATAGTTAAGCAATTTGGGTCTACTATGCTACATATGTGCATGAGACTAATCTACAATTTTTGAAATTCATTGATTTTTTCCAGTCTTACTCTTCTCAGTTCTCAGAAGGAAGGAAAGCTCAATTTCTACAGTAAGATATATTTTAATTGTTTGTAGAAATGACCTATAAATCTGTTGGAAATTGGGGAGCATATTTTGTCAGATTTATTGTCGATTGGGAGGTCTTTCACTAGGAAGACATCTCAGTTCCACTGCACCTGAGGCTACGCGACTAGAATTTGTCCTCTGACGCGTTGATTTCCATTCCGAAATAATTTCGTTCAAATTTAATCTGCAATTACTTGAGTGAATAAGTTTTCGTTCATAACAAGAGTATGAGCTGCGGTTACTATAGGCAGATTTCGAACTACAAAGTGCACAATTTCTCAGTAATGGTGCAAATATGTTTAAATGTGATGAATTTCCGAATCCAGTTTTTGCAGTATGCATCGCCTAAGGGATGGCACAAATGCACTTTAACGGGTTGAAGGTTGTTAAAAACTAGGCTCAACAAAGTAAGTTTACAGCAACTGGCGTAAATAAGTGTCTGTTAGTCGCAAAATGACATACTAGGCTGCAAATAGCAAGAAATAAAAAATTCTGGCTGCTTAAGTGGTTATAAAACCAAAACGTTTCAAAATCGGCAGAAAAAGGACAAAAAAACAGAGGGAAAATAACGAAGCATTCTACCACCCACAGGTGGCCAAACAGAAACTAGCAGATACGATAGAATGACAAGCTTTGAATGTGATACAAAGCCTTCGAAATCTTATCGACCAGGCATTTGACACACGCTCCAAGTTTTCCTAAGCTCAGCGAAGACGTGGTAAGTTTGTGTTTCGATTATATAATCATAGAATTTTATTCAGGCAATGCCTTTTGTAGCTTGGTTTTAAAATATTAAGCGATGTCCCTCTTTTTAAAATATAACCTGTAGTTTCGACTGCAAAATATATATAAACTACATGAATGGATAAGCACCAACTGCAACTTCCAGTCCGTCATTAGGCTACTAGGAAAAGAAACCCTTTAATTCATAAATGGTAAAAACAAACCTCATATGCGCATGACAGACAGAAGCGGGCTGAGTTTATGCCCTTTGGCTCACGGATAAGGCACTATCCTAACCACCACGTTAACCCAGGTTCGAACCTGCTCATACAGAATAATAACAACTCTGGCTGACGATTGAAATCAGACCCTACATATAAATGTGAGTCTTTTTTCTCAATTTTAGATAAGTCTTATAATTATCAATGTATCATCTGGATATATAATAATGTTCAGCTTTGAAATAACGGCGAGCTCCCGTGTACAAAATTCGTTTTATTTTAAAACTTTTTGATATCATTTTTGGAGGGGTTTAATCGAATTTTACTGGCCTTATAAACCTGCTTCTGCGGTGTTACATAGATAAACAGAATCGACGTTGGTCACTAAAATATGCAATGTTTTCCGCTTTTTCAAACACTGTACGTGGAATATGGACATCTTATTTATGTTAGTTACTTTATCATCCTTATTATTACCACTGACCTAAATGCTCATTTTGCTACAACAAGATAGGTATTTATTGCTTATAAAACTAGCCAATAATTCATTGAAAATTAAGGAAAACATATGCACTTCTTGCATAAATCTTTTGTCTGAATAGTCTTAGAAGGAAGCCGTTTTAATGATGCTAAATCGGTCATTTGAGAATATACCACACAGGTTTTACTTTCGTAACTAGGTGCTACTTTCCATTGGAGTCCAAAATCGAAAACTTTCTTAAATTAAATAATTAATTTAGCTACTGTTTGTGCGGCTGGAATTTGCATGCAGGCGCTTGGATTTCCATTGCGGATCAACTGTTCAAATATAAGTTGATATCAATTAAATGCTATTATATCCTCTGCTAACGTAAATGAACTCTGTTTACCTTAGACAATATTTAACCTGCAAATTGTAACAGGTATGTAACTATAATGAATTTTAAAATGAAGCCTGTAAAATATACATCGCTTCAGAGAGGACATGACTACTTTTTACCAGATTGCAATTGTCATACCAGGCTAACCGAAGCCACTCAGCACCAAACGACCTACAATAAGTGCCTGCTGGTAGCAAATTGTAATCATACGATGCAAATGGCATCTATTTCTTAAAGCACGACAAGGACAGACCAACAGTGGGAGACAGAACGGATCATCCAACCACCCAAAAATAGTCCGCATAAAAACAAACAGACACGGTAGAATGACAAGCTTGGAATGCGATCTGTAGGCAAAAGAATTTTATTTAGCAGGTATTTGGCACAGGATGCGAGAATACAGAGCAGAATCTCAGACAAGGCATAATTTGACTAGGTTTGCCGCTATGACGAGTAAATAAAGTACTACAAAAGGATCTCTGCAAGCGCCGAGATATGCAGACCCGGGGGAGGCATTAATGGTGCTTTCATAATTAAGGGATACACAGCAAAGTACCAAAAGTTGAAGTCTAATTAGGAAATGCATATGCATACTAGAGGGCTCCCTTGACTGAGGCCTTATCCTCAGCGTAACGGCATTCAAATTCACGGTAATGGTTTAAAAGTATATTGTACGGAGTTTAAAATACTGGCAGAGAACGGGGTTATAGTATCTAGAGATAGTCTTACAACGAGCGTAAAGGGATCTCGCAGTAGAAGGAAGACCAAATCATACCGTAATAAGACAGAGCAGTTATAGGGTCTATCAATAAGAATGTTATACTACTGTTGGCAGCTTGTGAATATTATGCGGTTATCTCACAGTGGCTGATGAACTTCCGTTTGCGCCCACAGACCTTTAAAGTAACTGACCTGCTCCAAGTTGAAAATTAATTTTTTTGGGAAATTAAAAAAACTGAACTCTCAGAGTAGAGAGTTGCGAAAATTCCCATTGAAAAATTCAGACGACAATTAAGCGAGCAAACGTTAGCTTTTGATAAATTATCGTCGGGCCTTTACATTTATATCACTGTGTAAATAAGTCAAAGATGCGGCTGAGTAGAGGAGAGTGTACGGTTGTCATGGTGGGGGGAGGGAGGGGAAAAGAGACAAAACTGCGATCTGTTTGCTGAGCATCTTCAGAGGGATAGCGACCGCAGGGACAGGTAATTAGATGCGGGCGGCTGAATTGGTGGCTTTCGGTCCTCGTAATTGCGGCACCTGCTTAACGTTCTTTTACGCTCACAGGACCGTTTAACGTAACCTCATTGCAGCCGCTTCTGCCGAAACCAACAGACGCTGTCCAAGGCACTTTGAATAGCTTGAGGGGAACTTGTAAATCACGATGATTCGTGTTTACCCTACCCGCAAGAACAGAACTGCTTATGGTTTTTATTTGACTCTTTCCTAACCATGCTGGAAGGTGCTCTCGTACTCCTGTTGGACAAAACGCCGGCTCGTCTGACCACTCTATTCTGTCCCACAGGAGTAGGTAAAGAAATAAAGGACATTAAGGTTGTCTGGGCTGGCAGTATGTCCTTGCCCTCTCCGTGAAGGATGGGCGTAGTTGAGACCAGTACCTGGGCGTCAGCTGCTGGAAAGGTTTCTGATACAGCTTGACGTAGGCGTCCCCTTGAAATGGGACCCTGATGAAGAATCCTTTCTTGCTCACCATTAGCACGGGATTCAAATATGTTAGCAGCCACACCCGCTATAAAGTGTACTGCCAAAGGAGGCATTCAAGCCGAAATATGCTGACGTGCAGAGCCATAAATAGGTGTTTTTATAATTAAAGTCACAAATGACACAGTAATAATTAAAAAGTGCATATGCGTACTCCAGCCAATCTCTAACTCAGCTTGAAGGTAGACGTAAACAGCAGGGTTAAAGTATTTGATGCTTGGTAGGAGTTTATAGGCATATTAAAGAGTCATCCAACGGGCTTAAGAGGGCTAACGAGCTAATGCAAACCTTCATAAGGAGTGCACGTTTGACCTAACCGAACGCAGAGAGACGCGGAATGACACAGGAATGTATACGGAATTTTGATTTACCGAGTCATAGAAGACACACTGAAGGACTAAAACTGGAACCAAAACCCAAGGTTTTCTCCCGGGAAGTAAAGGCGAAATTTATTTAAAGCGAATCAAGTGTGGTGTCAGTCACAGAGAATGTTTTTCCTCCTGATTGATTTTGATGGGTTTTCCACCCTGCAGACCCAAGCAGCCCATCATGCATGAAAGGCGGAAATGCTCGCGACCACATGTACACACATCGAAACTCCACATCTTTCACACCCCTGACGACCAAAGCCTACCAAATGACATATGTAACCATCATTAAATTTTCTAAGAATATTCCCATATCTGTACCTGATTTGTATGTAATCCTTTGCAGCACAAGATTGTAATCGCAGCCGGAAGGTAATTGACACTGGATCAACCTACGTTCGTGGTGAGGAAAACATTCGCGGTTGGCGTCCTCGCAGTGACTCCCTTATAATTGACCACCAGGTGGAACTGGAGCGCCTAAGACGCGTTGCCTCGGTATGCCAAATAACCTTTTTTATTAATAGTGTATCTATAAGCTTAGTTTTTCGCACAGCACAGGATTGTGGAAACGAGAACGGAACGGTTATCTCACGTCCTCTTATTCTTTGATTCAAACAAAACCACACCTTAACCCCAAAAAATACTCGCATTCGTCTAAGGTTTCCTTGTAGATGTCTAAAATACGAAGACAACGACTGCAATGGGGGAAACAATTTATTTGCTGAGATTAATTTTTCAAAAATAGTAGTACTGTTGTCGCAGGTATCCACGACGGAGCACGGACGTGAGCTTTTCTATCAAACTCGTCTTTACAGGCACCATTCAAAGGTATTTGAATGAACAGCCATATGTTCTATATAACCGACGAAGTTTGTGCACGCAACAAGAATACACCACTTTATTCAGCTGACCTCACACTAAATTCTGAAAACGGTACCCATTTCCTACATTCGGACCACAAAAAACGTAACACTACTTCTTTACCTTGACTAAACCTTTAATTTACTTCTACGTAATTCTCATTCCTAACGCAAATATTTAGTTTAAATACGGGGCTCGTATATCCGTGTCCCACAGCCCTATCTTTCCCGGTGCATCGCAGTGTGCCGGGAATGTTCCTACGAACCCGCAGTTTTAAATTACATAGTCTATTAACAAGCCAACTGTCTTCTCCATCCCTCTCCGACGGATGCGGTGACTGCTATTTTTGGCAGAAATTGGGTTACCCAGCTGCACCATAATGTACCTACTGCAACCAATGTGCACCCATTATTTTCGTCTCCTGACTTCTTTGCTGATGGGTTTGAGTGTGGATCAGGAACGTCATGAGAATAAACTTCCTTCTGCACGAATACAGATTTCTTTCCAAAGCAGCAGCCTTATGAATGTGTTTTTTTGCGTGAATCTACTCAACTGGATGTCCATTAACCTAATTTTACCAAATCACCCCAGAGCAAACACAGAACAAGTATGAAACATATTCGAGATCCCCTCACGCAGCTTAACATTTCTGCACGATTTCCTACCAGTGGGCATGACGACGTTGAATGTCTACCCCCAATATAAATTGAAACAGAAATTTTTTAAGCAAGCATTAAAAATGAATGAACTGGTAAAAAACGAGAAATGCCTTTACTAATCCGGTTTTTTGAAACTTTAAAGTATGAGAAAAGCAATATAATCTCCATGCAGAAGTTGGTGCGAAGCGATCAGCGTACCTTCAGCTTTGATTGATATGTCATCTTTGTCTAAAGCAGTCACTGTTTCATGTTGTGGTCTTTATAGATTTTCCGGGCCGAGACCTTCTAAGTAGTATTAAAGGAAAACACAGTATATAGCGCCATGGTCATAGTGGCATTAGAGATTCCATCCGTCAATGATTAGACTCTAGGTCATAAATGACAGATATTTTTATTTGTGGGCGTTCTTCCCGTGAACAAACATTGATGACCACTTATGACTTTCGTTCAAACGACGGTTGATGTTCTAAGACAAGAAGCTATGATGCACGTTTACTTAATGTAAGCAATAATGGTCGTCGCAAGTGACGAGAACTAGCCACAAACTTATGCTTGGATCCTCCGACAGAGGATGTTGATATCAGGCATTTGAAATAATAGGTTATTTAAAAACTGATTTCATTTATCTTCATAATAGGTAGAGAAAACAAAACAGTTTCTTCAACTACGGGATATCTTAAGACGGACTAATCACTTTGATGCCCTGAGACAACTGGATGAGAACATAAACAAGATTCAACAACGTTCTTTCAGTTGGCTTCAGCTAAAGACCTTTTCTAGCGAGCGTGGCACTGACAGTGGTTTCCATAGCTATCCAAAGGATGCCTCTTCAGACACTTTCTGGAGCCTCGCAGACCAGCAGACGCCCATTATGTCGTTCAAGTAAGTCATGCCAATAAGTGATTCCTCTGAGAGCGTTGGCAGCGTAACAGGGATGCTGAAACGATAACCTTTTCGCCAATAGATAATTTTAAATATTCCCTAATAATGCAATTCCTAGTATTGTAAATGGCAGCAATTTTTTATAAGTGCAAAAAATTAGGCCTGTTTAACGGCATTCTAACTTGTCAAGTGGAATGCTCCCACACAATGAAAAGATTATTGTGATGTGAATGTGGATGATAAAGCGCTTTAAAGATGGATTTGAAAAAGATTTTATTTTTGACCCTCTTAGAGGAAATCTTGCTTGCACCTATAAAGATTTTAAAAAGACAGCTTTGATGATTAGTTAGAGCTATGCGTCACACTTGTAAGCATGTACCAGGAAAACAATCGTCTATGACTTCCCAAACGGTACTCGCATACTCCAACTATCGGGACACGGAAAATTGCGCTTTCTTGCTCGCCTCAGATATAAGTGTATGAATATGATATAAAGTCTTACAAGTTTCCGGCCTGTTGATTTATCATCAACGTACCTTTTAAGAAAATATTCACCCTTACGGACCCAAAAAGATTTCTAAGGCATAAGGTGGCATCCATTGCCTTACAAATATCGACTAAATGGTTGTATGGCTGTTAAATACAGTCACTCTGGGAGGCCACACAATCTCGTGGAATGCAAATGCCAACTGAAAAAAAAACTTCCAAAACAGGGGCACATCAATTTTTGCCTTTTCCGTCAAAATGTTTTTTTGTTATATAAACAGCATTATTTATTCGCTTTTTTTCCTCAAAATACGTTTGGATATCTGCGAATAAACCATTTATTTCAATATTTAAACCCGATATTTCCTAAATGTTCTTCTCCAGGTATAACGTTTTTATTAGTGGATAAGGATTAACATTCGAATAACGCATCCATAATCGTGGTAGGCATGGCTTATTAGTATATTTTTATTAGCTAATTGCCAGCATTATTGCACATACCGAGCTTCTTTCCTGCCCTGTAGAAATATCTTATTGCCAGGAGACACCATAAGATGACAACAGAAACCTTGTTTCACTATACCAAACAACACTTACTAGAAATTCAAGTATTTAATTGGCAGGGATACCTCGTATGGCCGCCTAAACAAGAGACAGGAATAGAAACCGCCCCACCAGTTTAAAACAGGTGCCCTCATGGTAAATTTCGGGAAAGGTAAATATACCTGTGTCTTAACGCTTACACTCACCCTAAAATAAAACCAAACTGCTACCATATTCTCAACTCTAACCACACCCTCTACCTAAACCCGTATGGTTAGCCGGATAATAACCTTAAAATGTACCTAAAGCATGACGTTAAACTTAAATTAAAACCTTACCCTTAACTCAACCCGTACCCTCAACTTAATCCTACGCACAATTTCCTTGGAATATAGCGCAAAACCACATGTATTATGGATGGGTCCTTTTCTCGTGTCCTAGTCAGGCAGCCATACAAGGAATCATTACTCATTTTATTATATTTCTACAAACATTTTTGAAGATGCTATAGTCATACATTGAACTAAATTTGGTTTAGCCAACTTAAATGATGACTGTTACATCATTCAGGTTTTACCTTCTTAAGTTTAATGAGGATCTCCGGAATAACATTTTAACTTGAATATTTCAAATATTTTGACATGTTGTCCATTCGAAATTACTGATATCGTCATCTTACACAAATATTAGAGGACGTGCATGTTTGGCCAGTATGTTATTTGAATAAGTTAAACCTATCTCACATGTAGTTGTTATTGACTGTTTAATTGAAACCCATGGTCGTGGAGAAAAGAACTGTCTCGATTCTTAATTCCCCCCCCGCGATGTAACCGCTCAACTAGTGTTGATGCAAAGGTAATTGCGGATGCGACGTTGTTGCCTGTCTGTGTGCGGTAGGTTTCCTGTTGCCCTTGACTACAGAAAGCTATTGAAGGACTAACTTAGTGAAACAACACCTGAAGAAAAAATAATTTACTGGTCTCACCATAAAACTAAGACCGTCTCAAGATCATGCCCCGATTGAGGCTTCACCTGTCTTGTTCTGCTTGCTACTCCCGTTGGTGGAAAATTTTCCGTGTTGCCGTGGTTAAACAAACTGCCTGCCAAGGGTGCAGAATATCACGTTAATGCTTAGGAACGACTGGCAATCTTTCGCAGGCTCCCCAAGCTATATCTAACCAGCTTATGAAGCATTGATAATTAGTTTTTCTCCGATGACACAACTAAAATATATGTTGGGAATAGTGTAGCCATCCTTAAGTAACTCAGTTCTAAGTTCGAAGATGGAGCTTTGAAGAAGGCAGAAAAGGGCGAATTCATGGTTCCATAATTGTTACCGAAGCATTCTTCTTAGAGCCAGCTCGAAAATTTTGACTTCAAAGTAGGTTTTGAGATGGCCTCCTCTAAGGAAATCTACGAGTCCAATAAAAATGACTCTAAAATGGTTTTAAGGAAGCACTTTTTAATATGCGTTTTACGGGGAGTGTATAATTAGTATGAAAATGACCAATGCTTTCGAATTCTACCTCACAGAAATCGGGAAATTTTCGGAGGAAAACTTGCAGAGACCCCGAGGTACGATTATGTTAGACGATCAAAAAACTAGGTAATTCCTATGACTTTCAGTAAATACACAGAAAGTTAACCCAAGTATACAGACAAAGGAGCATGGCCACCGCAATTGACGAAAACTGTACAAATATATGTGCGATCCTGGTACATCGAGGTTGTTGAGGCTGTGTTTTCTAAATAACCAAGGAGAAAAGTACTCGAAGCCATTTTGTTAACGCTTTGGCAGGGAGATTATTTGCATTTAACTGAAGCTATCATAAGGAATAATTATGCTTGTTGAATGCGTTGAAAAGGTTTTGCTGTGTAAAGATTGCGTAACAGTGGTGTGGACGGAAAAAAAAACATTGAAGAGACGCAGGTTGGGCAGAATTCTGTTACAGTAACTCATGAAATAACTTAACGCGATATGACATTAGACTGAACCCGGATACATGTACTCTCTCTCAAATGTTTTCCTAGGTAGTGGGGGTTTACTACAGTAAAGTGAGCATCCGTCGTAAAGATGCTTCGTTTATTTTTTTAGGCTCCTCTTGTAAGAGGCTTATAATACGATTGGCTTCGTATTATAGGTTGTTTATTGCCATAGATCAGGGAGGCGGAAGCGTATATTTGTACCAATCGTCTTAGTATATATTAAAACAGGCCTGCGGTGAACGCACGCTGTATTTACTTTTTGCGTATTTACAAAAACTAAATTTTCTTTTTGAATAAATTATCATTAGCAACATTCTCCATTACGGTGGTCATGCGCAATAGATGGTGCTCATATATATTTCTCACCTTAAATTAGTTTTTAAAAGATGAAGTAGTAATCGGCATTTCATTTGGGAAAGTCACGATGCTCATATACGTTTTATCTTAAATGCCGAACTTTCAAGGATCGTCAACTGAATAAACTGGTGAATCTATGCAGTTAGATATCTGCACAACATATATTTGAAACACATGTGTTCCCCATTGTCAACACAAAACAGATTGTTACTAATATTCGGAATATCTACAGGCAATGCCGCATAGAGACTGCATGCTACCCTATAGTGTACAACATATTTGAAAACATGTTTAACTTTTGTACAAGCACAGGTCAAAAAAGCACTCTTTCGCCTGCTACGCGTCACCGCTTCTATTATAACAGACAATTTGTAAAATACGGCATCATGTTAACACAGACATCCTAAAACTAAAGGACAACAGTTTTTACAGGGAGTAAAAGAGGCTAGATATCTGATTAGAACCAATAAATATTTCTAACTTTTGCTGACTAAGTCAGGGAAAATTTCTGGCAAACTATACGGAAGCACATATTCTGCTCTGCCATATTTCTGCCAGCAAAATCAAATTGGCAATGATATTTTTTTTTATTATAACTCTCGAAACAACAGCCCGAGTTTTTATGTCGATAACTACTCTTTCAACACCATAAAGAAGTAAGACTGCTTAACAATGCCAACAACAACAAAGAAGACTGGAATGGCTATTTCTGGCTGAATTGCCATCATCAGCCAGTCATGCCCAAGCCGAGATGGTGCCCAATCCGAGGCTCAAACCTGCAACTTGTTGATTAGACATCCAACGCTCTATCCATTGAGCCACTGGCTCGTTGTTTTGCCGGTTTAGTTCCGGAATATTGACTGCATTCATTGACGAACGCTCACTGATCGCTAACGGAACTCACTCGTTCCGTTCTGCCTTCGGGCTCGCTGTCCAGGACCGCCAGCATCCGCACAGCAGCTAGTAGTAGAAAAGGCAGATTACTATTGCCGAAGAAGAGGAGGGAGACTGGAATGACTATTTCTGCCTTATTTGTCATCATCAGGTAGTCAAACCCAACCCCAAGAGTGCCCCACTTGAGGCTTAAACGTACGACCTGTTGACAAGAAGTTCAACATTCTAACCATTGAGAAACGGGCTCTTTGTTTTGCCGATTTAGATCGGGAATATTGACATTCGTTTATGAACACTCGCTGATTGTTAACGGAAAGAATGAGTTCCTTAAGGATGGTTGAGCGTTCAGCAACGAGGAAGTAAGAATTAAACTTTATATAAAAAACCTTCACAATGATTGACATTGAAAGCCACTCAAAAGGTATTCACATTTTCTCAAAAACTATTCTTAATTTACCTTAGATCAGATGTTCGTATTTTTGCGCTCTTTACCAATTTTCAAAAAAATGAGTTTATCGAGGTGACACACAATTCCTATCGGAACCATAAGTATTAAACATGGTTTTTATAACGACTTTGCATTAAACTGATGTTTATAGTGAGAAGTCAGCATTTTTACTGTTAATAACTAAATACATTAAACCCAGCTATTAAAGTATTTATGTCCTCTTGCGGGGAAAAACTGATAGAACATATCGGTTTACGGTATTACGAATAGACGTATTAATGAATAAAAATTAACGTCAGCCGAAAAAGATAGTTAATAACTATTTCTAGTTTTACTTTCATTCATAAAACTGTAACACTCCAACTGTCGAACTTATACACGCGGCCGGACTCTCTTATCCCCAGGTGCTAAATCGGACACTTTATTGCTGCGCGGAGTGCCATTATGAAGTTCCCCACTGGTGGTTCAGAATAGGCCTAAGCTCTGTTATATAGCTCACGCAGGCAACTCTCTGGTGACTAGAATTCTTTATCGGACAAGTAATGCGTATGGCGACAGGGAAGATCAAAAGATCCATTTGTTGTTCGTTTATACTTCACCAATCAGTCGCGCTCTGTGACAACTCGAGAGAGAAGCCCAAGAGCAAAACGATATCTTAGTATTTAACCCAAAATATGTCGAGAAATTCCATTCCTGGGAACATGAGAAATCCATCACGAATAAATAAGCTCTCTGTTTGTGAATATTTTACCTTGCTTTTCTCCTTTTTATGCAGAAAACTCACCACTACTGACATGGTGGACCCAAATGCACCCGAAGGCTTTGTCTGCAATTGTAACTCCACCAATGAAAATCTATCCAATCCTGCTCGACCGACAAGCCTTTTCCTCCCTGGTGTGGAAGACACAAACAGGGACGCGGAAAGTGCCCTTAACTTCAAACAGAAACTTTTACTCATCAAGTGCTTGAAGTTGTTAGGTTACGGGAAATTCAGCACAAACTTGATGTCAATGTTTGGTATATCTGTAAGCTAGCACACATTTGGCTCGTATTTAAAATCAGAAAAGGAGATCAGATATTAGAGCGTAGGCGGTATTTTCGACTCTTTATTTATTAAATTATCTTAGTTTTTACTCAATTAAAATGTACTACAAATCGTTGCAAAAATGGCAACTCATTAATGCTAAGTTAAACGTAGACCATTACCCCTATTTTTCAACAGAAAACATCGTCTGTTGGCAAAATCCTCGGCATTATGAAATATTTATTTTGATTTTTATTTGTTTGCTGAAATAAGGGACTGGTTAGTTAATTTAGATACTAAGTCGTAAAGAGAAAATGTTCAAATAGGAAAGATATTTTTCATACAGCATTTCTTTTTAATTGAATATTCTATTGGGGTATTAGTTAAATGCTCTAAAGGAAACTTGATAAATTAATGAATTTCTACACACGTAAACCCACTGATTAGTTGTGAGAAGATGACTGACATCTTCTTCGGGGCAAGCGACAAAGTAAATCCATTAATTTGATTTCACAAATTAAGAAATACCGTGATATTAGCTTCGCCTAAAACGACTGCATTTTGACGGTTAGTGGACGCCGACAGCCATCGCACTTTTAAGTGTAGTTTTGTCCTTACAACATGTAAAGTTTCGTTGGATTATAGTCAGTGGACTTAAGTAGTCTGGATTTTATTCGCATGTTTCAAACCACTCTGCGTTCCATCAACGACTTTCAACCAAAAGGCTTGATTATGAGACGGTCCGAATTGGTGGATATAACAGGTATGCTACATTAAGACGTGTCAAAAAATGACTGATTTTTCCTCCTTGACGGAATGTACTTTCACACAAAAGTTCACAGTTTTCAAGCAGAAGGCCGCTTGAACTATCCCATCCATTGAATGAGTTTCGTTGGGCTAACTGTGGTGACAAAAACCTTCTCGTTGAGGTCCACATGAGAGATATGTGGGACATTTGATTATAATGGAATTCGCATCTCTAAACCAAGCATCGAAGTCAACAGTCCATGCATCCTTTGGACTACCGTAACTTTACCAGCATTTTTCCCTTCAACCAGATTTCCCTTTAAAAAAACTGTGGCTCCAGGAAATGCGACATAGGATGCCGCTCGTCAGTTTTAAAAACTTTTGATGACAACAGTAGCCTGTATTCTGCATGTCATTAATCGTGAATGAATATATGGAGGCTGACAAAAAAACACGCTGCCAAAGGGCGTGAAATTGTGTTTGGGAATGCAGTTGCAAGAATGTTGTTGCGTTGCACGCTTTTGTAATTTCCACCCAGTAGGTAGTTGACAAGTAGAGAAGTTGAAGTAACTGGAACGTGCATGACTTCCAGGGCCGTTAGATATTGACCACCAAGGAGCATTAAATTAGTGCACAAATGCATCAGCCGAAGTTTAAAATAGCATGTTTTTGCTTATGGCGTAAGAGGATAGTGAAATGCATGACCTACGACCAAATATGGTTTCGCTTTTCCGATCTCGTCAATAGAACGGGAAATCTGTGAACACCATTAACTTCAAAGTCTTGATGCAGAAGCAAAAAAACAAAAAGAAAAATGTGTACGCCTTTCCGTGCATGTGTATAAGTTTATTCTGATGCTCGAAAACATGACAGCAAAGCATATAGAATGAAATGAATAAAAGAAATTGCTAAGAACCGGTAGTTTGAACTAAGCCCAAATAGCCTATTGATACTAATGTGCAATGAAATGCTGTCAGAAATTAGTAATTAGAAATAAATTTATTTCTTTTTACTCTTCCGGGGAGAGATAGCCCTGCTCACGCATTTCTACGATCGAATGGTAGTCAACAAGTTGCCTGATGTTAAATAGGCACGTTTCAGCTCAAAATTCTGAGTACTAGCTTATATGTGGGTAAGCAGTTCCACGGGAAATTCTATATTAGTCAGGATTGTGAGTAGTTAAATATAAATATCAAAATGTAGCCACGAATCCTATCTGTAATACTGGATCTAGGGATCAACAGAAATACAGTGTCCTGATTTAAGACATGTAAAAGTTTGAGAAATTAAGCTTGCCAGTTAGCTGCTTTTGTAAAATAGTTTCCTGTCCATGAATCTGAGTAAAATTGCGGATTTTTGTGCTAGGAATTTGCACCAGACCTTTTAACCTCACCGATGGATGAACGTGCCGGCTTCTCTCCGGCCATGAACAATTTTCAGAATATGGACTCTGCGTCGACTGCAGGAGTTCATAAAAGCAGCTCCCCTTCTTTGACTGATGAGGCTTGTCCAGGTACGTTTATCTAAAAATAAACAATGATATCCACCGCTTCATAATTCTTCCAAGCAAGGAGAATTGCATGTGCTGAAAGCGTTCTGTGAGAGGGGATCGGAACATATTAAGGATTCCTACAATAACCACTTTTTAAACATAAATTACTTGGTTTCTAACAGGAATATTTATTTTCAGTTCGGGCAAAACCCGAAACTATGAACAAGGTAGGTATGAAACATAATAAGCCCTTCCGTACTTTCAGAGTGGTGCATTAACACAAGGATTTATAGTTAAATCTCCAGACTCGCTGGTCATCCATGAACTGATTAATTTCTCAAGGTTTTTCTACTTCATCTTACTCAGATTATATTATTTCTAAAAATCTGCAGTTGTTAACCTACCAGACAGGCCAAGAACTCTGTACTTAAAAAGTTGGAGCGTTAGACGTTCAACGCTGGATAAGTAACAGAACCCGGGGCTGACTAAGACTAGCTGACAACAGTCACCGTACCTGGAATGGAGAGATCCGCCTCTTTTGATTTGATATGTGGACGCACTCAATTGAGGCAATAGTAAGGACTACTTATATGGCCCATAAACAAGGCCACAGGAAAAGGAACAGCCCCGCCCATGTAATAAAGGTGACCCAACGCTAAATTTCAGGAGGGTAAATATTTTTCCGTCCTAACCCTACAATGAGTCCTAATCGAAACCCTAACCTTAAACTCTAAATATATAATTTTTCAGTTAAAAATAACGCTCATCTTAACTCCCAATTTTAACCCTAAATCTTTCTAATGCTAACCTTAACCCCAAAGATAATCATTTAGCTAATCTTATTTCGCTCGAATTTGGCGCAGACTTCTATATTCCGGCTGTTACTGTTACTTCGTCTTGTTTGCGTGGCTGTATAAATCATTTTTACCCAGGCGAGAAAACAAAGGTCAATTTTTTGTTAACTTCGGTCAGCAAAAATACAAAACACATTTTCCAGCAAAACCCGCTGATATTTGTGGGACAATTGGCTGCACACCGCAAAAAAGCAATTATCCGGGGAAATTAATATATTTAGAACATCAAACATTTTGTACCGACAATTCAACTTTGCTTAAATGGCTAAACATTTCAGCACAATAAAAGTTGGAGTATGTGACATCCTTAATATTCTACTGAACACCATCGCTTAGTTCAGCTGTTACCATCCTAGTTGCCTACAGTCAGATGACAATAACTTTTCCACTCTGCTCAACTTAAATAACAAACAATCCTTTGACTTCTTGGGGGCTGAAATAGCGAAAACAAATGAAAAACTCCACATAATGTCTGGATTTTGAACTTACTAAAGTAGAAAACGTCTTAGGACTGCAAGTTGTCAATCTAAAGGACCATTTAAAAAATGGCTTAGTGCTTTGTACTCTTTGGGAGAATCTGGCGAAAGTGCATCTTTCCTTTGACAAAAATAATTTAAAAATCCGGTAGATATTTTTGTCACGGAAGATTTTCCTCGACTGACAAGCCAAGAGCAAACAACGAGATGCCTAAGTAAATCGTCGCTTTTACTCCACCAGTTGTCAACCACAGTCAAGGTAAATTTTAAATTCGTCAGAAGAAAAACAATTTTCTTCCTTTTCTCCTTCTCTTAACCCTTTAGTCCTTATGTTAATGTGCTGTGAAAACGAAAGGTAACCTTTGAAAGAACAAGAGTAAATATTTTTCAGGAATTCCCTGTGAAGATGCTCGGGAGCGTCCCAACGGGGAGTGCTTTGAACAGTGGGAAGAACACCAATCAGCACTTCTCATTGCCCAATGTGCGGAGGTAATTAGTTCCCACATATGTGGTTTGCTCGTTTATTTATCAGGTAAAATTGCTTTTAACTATGCCACAATTGTCTTTCTCTTATCATCTCCTGACTAACACGAAAGGAAACATAACTACCTAATACAAATATAAAATGAGTTACAGTAGTTGCCGAACGCTCGCCGATCATTTGTTCCGCTTTGCCTTGTGGCTCATTCTCCAACCACGCCAGCTGCTGCACAGTGGCTAGCAGAAGATTAGGCCTATGAATATTGCCGGCAAAGACAAAGGAGATGGGAATGGCTATTTCTGGCTTATTAGCCGTCGTCAGCCAGCCATAACCAACCCAAGGTGGTGTACCACCTGACGACTGAACCCACGACACGTTGATCAGAACTGCAACGCTCTAACCGTTGATTAAACGTACTGATAGTACATGTGCTGGCTAAAAAATCAGGTGCGAATGCTTCATCAATTTTATTACGCTGCATTACGCAGATGCGTAATGACTAGAATCATCACTTATCCCTCGGAACGTTACCGAACTTGTCTTTTAATTATATATATATACTCCTGTATTAATGCCATTCCTTTGAACACATTGAGAAGCATTGCACAAAAAGTGTGTTTATCCTTGTAAAAAAGCTTTTGAAGGCTCCTTCCTAACGAAAGAAATTTTCTTACGAATTTCTGAGAAAATTTAAAGCAAATGCATGCAACCTTGCGTTATAATATTAAAAATAAACAACCTGGAACGCAAGGATTTCTCACCGCCGAGTCAAAAATCTCACGGTGGTGTCAGGTAATGACGCACAATCAGTAAGGTACATTAGTGGGTTTCTGTGTTATTTTGACTGCTTGCTCACCGCATGCAAATATAACGCGTTTTTCCGCATTGTGTGGTAGATTGCAGCTGATTAATTCAGTAGAAGATCGCGAAAGCACTATTTTAGCAGAATGCACCCCGCGTTCGTGCAGTAATTTCTGAGAAAAATAGAAAGAGCCATATACTTTCTTTTCATTGTACCATAAGCAACATACTGAGGTAGTTGCCAATAACACGGTAAGGCTTTTTTAGGCCTGATCATTTCAGCCTAAGTAACTTCGGAAAAAGATCAGTTTAACCCCAAACCTATTTAAGATGCAACGATACAAGAAGGAGTTTCACTTGCTCAGCTAGGGTAGTTTAGCAATCATTCCGTTGATTTTGCAGGAAGTCTCTGAGGGTGGATGTCTCAGAAAATTTTGAACGCCAATCTGGTAAACGGGGATGGTTGTCTTCATTAAACTCGTTCGAAGGCTACCTTTAAAGACTTTTTCCGTCCTGGCGACAGTCGTAAGAACGAACAGCCATCAGTGAACAATATTTGTGAAGTACGGGGTAAAAATAACACGTGAACAAAGCTCACATAAGAAGCTGGACTTCTAAACGATATCCGACAATAGCGAGGAGCTTATAGATTATTCTCTTCCTCGTGGACCAATGTGACCTCCTACCGTCTTTATTTACCAATTCAATTTTTCGTGTTATTATTAAACAAAATCAACGTAGAACAGCAGAAAACGTTTTTCGACACATCAATTAAGCATCAAAATTTTATTGAGTGGGAGTACTTTATTCGCAATTCAATATTGCTAAAATCAAATAGTGAACAGTGCTCAGAAAAAGGCTGAATGAAAAAGGTCCTGTTTTCAACATTTTCACTATACAAATGGCTTTTTACCCACATCTTTGAAAGTAATCTTAATAGTTTCATTGAAATATGCGTGAAATAACTTTGATGAGAGACTACTTAATGAAAATTACAAGAAGTTACTTGGGTTTTGAAAATGCAGTATTTAAATCACCGATAGCAATAGAAATTCTCTGACATATTTGCTAACTAGGATTTACTTCAGCTATCCGAGTGCATAATAAGACAATTAATTGGAAGGTTATTTTCCTAGTTCGAACAGAAATCAATCTTAAGGTAAAAAGTATGGTTTCCTCGGTATTGTATAGCAGTAGACGCTAGTTTCCTCACGTCTTTCCATTTATTTACCCAGCCTCTTTGGGCAATCAGAAAGCCCTGAAAGTCCATTATTATACTGATATCTCTCAGTCTGTCTCCGAAAGTGCATTTATCTGTGGTAAGTTCCTCAGACCAAATGGTTTCATATTAATTGGAGCAGAAAGAATGACAAATCATAGCATCCAACTGTCTACATGCAATTTCTCATGAATTGAATTCTCATTTATCATAGTTTGCTTAAAACCGAAGCACGTTTGCGGATGTTAAGAGTTATAGATCTCAAACTTCAGTAGTTCACTTGAGGAACAATTGTTTTAGCTTTGCCACACAGCAACACTCATGCACTTTAATATCATGTATACGCTGGATAACCCGCGCAGCAGCCCTATAGAAATGATACATATAATTTAGTTTGAATTAAAATCTTGTATAGTCTGCCTCAATAGAATATATTTGCATTTTTGCTATGTTCAGGTGCGTATCAGCCCAGTAGTTAACAGAAAAGGCTTCCTTCTTCTCCTCTTCGAAAATCAAAATCCGAATTGGGTCCGTCGATGGGTTGTCATTAGACGCCCCTTCCTCTACATCCATGAAAACGAGAGAGACACCGTAGAACGAGACATTATTAATCTGACAACTGCCAAAATCGAGTGCAGGTGGGTGTTTCGGACATACTTCCGTTCTTGACCTTGCACGTAAAACGAAACTTCTGTCTTATTTTAGCTTTTTTCCACAACTCCTTCTATTTGAGCGAGACTGTGTAATAATTTAATAATTATTTTTTCTAATCACTTCTCCGAGTTGCCTACTTTTCGGTTCCCCGAACTTTCATTGGACTTTGTTTAATGTCCTGCTACCGTCCGTTTATCGCAATTTTTACCCCATTTAGGGTTTTTCGTTTATTTCAGCCTATTGCCCTCCTTTCTGCCACCAAAAAGCGTCTACTTCATTTTCCACTCTCGCATAGCGTAGCCTTACTTTGCTTTCAAAGAAGTTTGCTAAATGCGATACGTGGTGGTAATCCGCCGGTCTCCTTATTGTTAAAAAGCTTGCATTCGTAGGAAATTTCTTCAGACGTTTCAAAAAGGAAGTTTGCGACAATGTTCACCATTTAAACTGCTTTCATCCTTATTTCTGGAAGGGCGATAAAAACCAATCTTTTTAAATTAAAAATAATACCGGTTTCTTCCTCCATTACATAGAAAAGCGCTTTGCTTGAAAGTGACTACAAATTATTTTTTTAAGGGAGGCATTTGATAGACAATAAACACAATGCTGATATGAGCAGAGACCAGGTCTATGTAGCAGTTCAAAAGCAGAAAATGCGATCGCTAGAACCTGATGTTTATTGGTCTGACGTTTCGTATTCTCGCTGGAACACATCACCCGGGACAACCCAGCTACGAATATTTCTGAAAAGTCAGACCCATAAACGTCATCTGCCAGAGATTACATCTTCCTTTGAATAAACACAGTGTGGGAGCACACGTTTCTGTTTGCGATCACAGATGGGGTTTAGGATTATACTTGGCCAACTGAAGGCCCAATACGTTGCATAGCAGCGCTGTCTAAATTTACTAACTCCCTTGGCACTGCAGTGTATTTATTTTGCATCTATCGTTCACCCACCATCCAGATTCACCTGCTAGTTATTTGGAAGTATCTGCATAGTTCAATTGTCTAACTGTTGATTTGCCAATTGTGGCAACGATTTCCATAAATTATGCATGCAGTTTCAGTGCTTGGATGCTCCGCATGGTGATACCACTAGAGACTCTGACTATGACTTGGTCACAGAATGTTTTTGTTGTTGAAATGAAGGTTGAGGTTCCTAATTCCGTGAATAAAACAGAATCTTGCTATCCTCTCTCATCCTGTGATTTCAATGACTTCTTCCCGGTTGGCCTATACGTCCTCCATCGAACTCCGTCATAAGCCGTATTTAATTATACACGCCAACTAATTCATTGATTCGCAGCTTTTTCAAAATTCTTTTCTCAACGACTTAGTCCTCATATGCCGTTGAGCATTTATTAATTTTTCTAAAGGACCACTATTTTTTAAATAAATCTCTACCTTTATCCAGCCTCCTACCTGCGGTCGAAAAATTTGCCGGAGGGCTCTACTTAATGCCCAAAAACGACTCAGAACCCTTCAGCGACGAAAATGCTGTCATATTCCTCCTCAGAACAGCGCAACGCAAAGTTTACGTAAAAACACCGGAAAGAGATGCAGACGTGCATGAATGGCTTTATGCTTTCAATCCGTTAATGGCCGGTGAAATCAGGTGAGACATCTGGTAGGAACAGTAAAACAGCAGAACAAGTTTTTTCGCGTACGCACTAAAGCTTCAAACGTGAAACCCGATTAACAAGACTACTAAGGTAGGGAAAGCTGTAATTTATTTCAGAAAACGTAATTTATAGCTATAAAGTATGAAGAAAGTTTGCTGAAACCTGCATAAGATATGTGAGGAGTTGAACAGTTTAGTCATCGTCTCCTAAAGTAGAAATTTCATTAAAGAGGTAATTTACAAGGTCGTGGAGATAAATTGCGCATTTCTTTCCCACAATTGCGTCGTAACTACCCGACGCCGTGGCATTGGGCTGCGATTCCCGCTTAATCGTTTGGATGATGGTCGTAATGAGCTCCACGCTTGCCCCGATAATTTTGTCAGTCACGGATCTCGCACCTGCGATGGGAGTTCTTTCATCCCGACTGCAGTCGCCGCTCGCAGGACAAAGATCGGTCCTGTTGGCGGCAAATGCGTGGCTAAGTAGGATTTGGTAGGACAAGAAAATGTCAAACGATTATTCATCGTTTGAAATTTCAACAACCTGACCTTACTGCTTAAAAATAATTGCTGGTATTTATGAGGCAGGATTCAGTTAAGACGGCTTTTGTAGCGGCTGGATCGGATTCTCTACCTCGGCAGATTGCTGCCTTCTCGCATAGTCATAACGCGTACGTTGGGTGTTAAACAGAAATGATCAGAGGTTACTTCGATAGGAATTAACCATATGGTCCGCTAGAACTGAAACAATTCCTTATATAGGATATGGTTAGAAGTTACATGAGAGGGGCAGTGCTCTATGCGGCTGATGGCGGGCCTAGAGAGTGAGGCTCAAGGAAGCAAGTGAGTTCAGTCAGCGATTGGTTAGCGTTCCTCAACGAAAGCAGTCAATATTCCGGATCTAAACTGGCAAAACAACGAGCTCAACGGTTGGAGCGTTGCATTTCTGATCAACAAGTCGTGGCTTTGAGCCTCGGGTGGGGCGTATGACGGGCTGCTAATGGCTATTGAGCCAGAAATGACCACCCAAGTCTCTCTTGTCTTTGTCGGCATTGTGCATCTATTTAAGGTAGAGAAAGTGGTAAGATTTGACTTACGGTAAAGGTTTGGGTTGGTGTTGCTTCTACAGTTAAAACAAGGGAAGTTTCACCATTTGATATTGCATGAGACCATGAAAATTAGCCCGATCGATAGTTTCATCATTATACATTCAAGGTCCTTGTTGATTCTAAACCGTTCCATATCTTCCCTGTATCCACACTCTGTCCATAAGCATTAATACTAGTAAACATAGCGGCAGTTGTGATGTTAACCTCAGCTCTAGTATGACTGACGTTGGCTTTGCAGGATACGTTAAACTAGGTTAACAGAGAAGTAAATATTCCTGTTTCTCATCAGCAAAAAATTGTTTTCTTTGGATCAATTACGGAAATTATCACACAGTTTGCCTAAGAACAACAGTTCGCCCTTCGTCACAACTGGACACTTGTGTTTGTATGCTCAAATACTCGCTGATGTTTATACAAGCAGGTTTTGGGATTGGGCCTAAGGTACTCAACATTTATTAGATTCTATTTTTCACGTTTTACCTGCATACTAACAAAAATGCCTCTCACATAAAATGGCGGTGGAATGAAGGTTACAAACAAGCCCACGCGCCGAAGTCTGGGATGCAGGCTTCGTATGTTTGCCTGCCTTTTTTTGACAAATGAGCTATGGTATTCATTTTCTCGGAACTGACCTATTGAACAGAGATGATTGACGATTTATTCAGCTGAGGAACTGAAGTTTCCATAGAATATTGCTAGTAAAAACAAGAGAGGCTATACTGCCCATTACTGGCGCATAAGTTGTCATCAGCCTGTCATACCCAAACGCAGGTGTTACCTCGTCCGAGGTTTGAAAACGCGATTTGTTGATCAGAAGTCCAATGATCTAAACATTGAGCCACGGGCTCGTCGCCATGTCGGTTTAGATTGGGAAATATTGACTTGCATTTGCTGATGCACTCTCGCCGATTGCTAATGGAACTCAGTCGTTCCGTTCTGTCTTTAGGCTCACTCTCGAGCTCTGCCAGCAGAGGCACTGTGGCTATTATCGTAGACAGATGAACATTGCCGGCAAAAAGACAAGAGAGACGGAAATGGCCATATTTGTCTAATAAGCCATCATCAGCCTAGAACAACAAACACCAAGTATTGTTACTCTTGATCTGAGGTCTGATTTTTCTCAGCTCGTTGTACGGCTATCAGCTCAAACATACGTACAATTTGGAGCTGACGGTAACCTGAGGATCTTAACAAAACCTTGAAAAATTCAAATACCGGCGTCTTAGGTCAAACATCCTGTAATAGGTTTACGGCCGAATCTTATTATGAGACGAGTTTGCTTAAGAGAACACGATGCAATTAGGTACTGCTTGGCATTTCTTTGTGTATGCGTGCTGCATGCTTCTGTACAATGTGTGTCAATCTTATTACCGTATTGCATAGCCGTTCCACTTCTATTTTTACGGACAATTCATAGATATGACCGATTATATAACTGACTGATTTAACAAATTACGACGTGGACCTTCCTCAGTGCGGTGCAGATGCAACGGGTTCAAATGAGCACTTAGTCTCCTATGTGTTTTCTCGTGGATAACCCAATTTTAAAATGTTACCTTTTAACCCTCCGCCGGCAGTAAGGGATTACCTTGGAGCACATGCTTCGGAATTAAGCCGTATATGCTTGGTTCAAAAATTTGCATTGGTATTTTTATAGAAATTGGTTAGCTTCAGCGATATGACAACCTGATATTCATAAAAGATACCCATACAGCTAGTAGTGTACCCACCTTTCGTTTTTCACGGGCATGACAAAAGAAGTACAACCTCAAAACTGATAAAACTTGTTTGACAATGGTGTTCTCCTGAAGGATGCAACTGCGATAGCTTTGGCCCGGATACGTTTGCAGCAGCAGGTTCAAATGCTGTTTCCGTTTTATACTCAATAAGCGCACATAAAATGAACATGTGGATGTGTATATTCCACATTTTTCTCAATTGTAAACGTTCATTTATGAGAAGCGTAGACAAATGAGAAGATACGTATCTTTATGTTTTCCCTGGTGAAATCATATCGTTGCTTACATCAAAATGCTACAGCTGCTAAGACCTCTTCATGCCTCCTCTGCGGATTTTAGCTTTGTACTTTACGAGTTAATAATTGTTCATAGAAGAAAATCTATAATACCTGAATTCAAATTGAGCGCTTGATGTATTATTGAAAGCTCATTAAATGCAGTAGTTAAAGAAAGGTGGGGTTTCGGTCCCAGAAAAACCTTAATATGATTATGCTTATTCACATAAATAGAAGTCTTAGATATGACATTTAAAGAAATACACGTATAAAAGGCGAACGATATTTTATAGGTTGAATGCAAAATTTTCTTTCACTTGCAAATGATTATGCAAAGCATGCAATCAGTGAATAATTGTCTTTCTTTCTAATTCCGCTATAAAGAATCTCTGTAGAATAACAAGAGCATAATAAGTCTCTATATAAAAAATCGATCGTATATTGATGAAGGTCTTACGTGCGACAAACGTCAAGGACAAGAGACGTTTTGTTCTCAATTGAGTATATAGTATAGTCTAGAAAACACAGCAGAGTTAACCATAGCTCAACAAAAAAATGTGTGTGAGGTCTGACTTTAGGGAGGCGTAAAGTGTGTCAGTAAATATAATTGACAGAGATAATTCCATACACAGGCTGTTTATAAGATAGAAGGGAAAGTGTCAGTGAATAAGACTATTGGAATCTAAGTCTATCTTCACGCAAACGCTGGTGGGGCATCGTGGTTCGCACTGCCGTGTTTCAGTCGACCTTGAGCCAAAATCCAGTAGGGTTTTTGGTTAAAATGAAATTTATTGTTAGGGCTACGTTTCGGAGGGTCAGCTTGAGAGTTATGTTTTGATTTAGGGAAAATGAGCTCCCTGCAAGGGACGGTATTTATGCTCCTGTCCAAAAGTGAACACCCTTGTAATTGATGTACCTTGGAAATTCAAAGTCCTGGTCCTTGGTTACCAGAATGTTGCAGACGTGAAGTGACTGAGAACACAGTCAGATGCTAAGACTAACTTTAATGAAATGTGCGATATAAAACGCAATTCAAGTAACCGTGATACCTGAAGAAAACATACCCATGCTTAATAACAGTTAAAAGTGGCCACTGAGAAGAGGTATTTAAAGAATGAAAATGTGATTCTCGGTACCATTTTGAGTGAAGATTTGCAAAGTTGTGCCTGTTAGGTCCTTTCCATCAGATTGCGGCCGTTTTTACAGCAGGGCCTACCCAAAAAGCGACTGCATCACAATAAGCCTCCGTGTATGCCACATTCCTCACGCCAAATGCAAGCGTGGAGTAACTTTACGATCTTTATTTTAGATCACGACTTGGACGGAACAAAAGTTAAAGTCTGTATTTCGGGCTACGGTCTCTCTTGTGAGAGTACCGAAGTAACTTTCAACTCCTGGGCGTGGGCGAGCTGCCTCCGACCGCTTCCAGTACATTCCCCCATGTCTTCAGCAATCGTCAGGTTACGCGCATGGGAAAAGATCCACCTCCTCTGGCATCACCTTTTCTGTTTCTACTTATCCGCATATTAAATAAACTGCGGGCTTTTTGTCTCAGACGGCCTTTTTTGGTCGGGGCGGCTTAAGACGGTAGAAAACGGTAGTGCCATTGACATAAAAATCTTCAAAAGTGGAATAATGTTATGTAGGTGGAAGGCATTCAGGTGCTGTGGGAAAATCCCCCAAACAGAGAAAACTTTCCCCACATAACGTTAGGACCCTTTTTCTGCGGTAAATAAATGGAAATAGCAATGTTTTACCAACTTCTGATAGTCGTTCAGGTAAGTGTTTAGGTTTCATAATGCAAAGGCTGAGCATGGGAGAGTTAACCTGAATAATAAGACATAACTCATTGACCCGATGACGGAAATTGAGGTTTTTAATTTTGGCGCTTCATAAATTGGCCTAGCATGTTCGGATAAATGTTGCTTTGCATGTAGAGCATACCTCGAACTTCTTTTACCACTTAACATGTTAACATATGTGAGCAGAAATAAAAGTTTTCCTAGATTTTGGCACGTGCCTTTGCGCATCGGAACGTGCTAATTATTTGAAGGAGAGCGAGCTAAGTCAAATGTTTAACTAAACAGGACTCAATGTAGTTGAAAATTTCATATTTTTATGGTGTTATAGCCATGTGAATAAATTTTCATTAAAATATGATATTTTTCGAGAAGCAGACGTTTTTATGAATTTTTAAAGGTCCAGTCTGTATGCATCTCCACGTTTGCGCCATAAAGTACATTAATAACTTCTTTAGGTAATATTTTGGTCACATTTGCCGATGTTGGCCAAATCTGTCTTTATGAACTAGGATAAAGCGTCGTAATGTCCACCGTCAGGTGGTTGTTTTAAAATTTCAACATACGCGAGTTCTGCGTTATGCTTAGTAGTAATTTAGGACCATAAAGGGCAAAATATAAGCATTATTAACAGTATAGTCGTATGTTTATAGCTATTGCTCTTTGCATTCATGATTGTAAAACAGAATCTGTAGGTTAATCCATGAAATAAGATCAGGAAAGTAAGCTCAGTTGCTTGTACTCGAAAACGTATCAGTAGTTTTTTTTGGAAAAAATGAAAAACAGTCACAGTGCCAATTTTTTGGACTTTACAGAGGGTAAAAATTCAATTACGTGGCTATTTGTCAGCAAAATACTATATAAAGCACTTTTTAAATATGTAGGGCAGTGGAGAAAATTTGGCATTCAATTAAATGATAATAAGGCGTTGACGTGTATCGTGAACATTTATTGTTTTTAACCATGAGGTTCCATGTTTACCGAGTATTTAAATATGACTCAATTAGCCATCTACATAATGTTGCCATCAGAAAGGATCACTGAATATAGCCAGAACGTTATTCGTACAATTACAGCTGCTAATTTTATTCCAATGGACAATTCACTGATCGGCCTGTCAAAATAGAACTTAATGGAGACGCCTATTTTGGTGACAATTCTACCAGAGAAACCAAGGGAAAACTTTTCTGCTTTACTCAAGTGCATCCATAGGAATAAAAAAAGAGGAAAACGAACCCCGTTGTTGCCCAGTGATATCAGAAAACACAGTACGCATTTGAATTTGTGCAGGACTTCGTATAGGTTGTTGGGTCTGTTGGAATCTCAAACCTTGTATGGTAAGGAATTTGGCGGTACTCAACACTTGACCATCCTGCCTTGGTTTCCTATCCTACTCAGGATGACGAGTTTTTACATAGGGTTTAACTTGAATTTTATATACCGGACGGAAACCATATCAAATGAAAAGTCTTATGTGCTTTTCTAAGCAGTTTACCCCTTTCAAGAGAATAAATACTACTTTCAATATTTATGTTGTATTTTATTCTCAGTTGGAGAGTTTTGGTTGATATGCTTTAATTGATTTATGGGTGGTAAGTTTTTTTTGCAAATTGAGGTAGATTTCATGGGATAGGTCATGGACTGTACTTTTCAATTTTATTGTACCCCTCGCATTTTACTGCCAAATTCCAAAAATATGGAAATACACAAGCCTGAGAACTAATTATGCACTGGTAAGCACTGTTAGGCTGGAATGCATGCCTTAACGGGGAAAGGAAAATGTAATGCAAGTGACTGGCAGAAAACTAATATAGCTCTGAGATTGGAAGCACCACCAAAGCTTACCCATTCCTTCAGTAAGCTTAAAAAAGTGTCGTAATATGATGCGTAATTCTCTAGGCACTCAATCGGCTCAAAAGAGTGGCAACGACGCTACTCAGGGAACACGGGAGAGCTCTCCGTGCAAAACGGGACCAGTGGTATTAGGGGTTATAGGGTGAGTTCTAATTGACAGAAAGGAGAGTGTGATAAGAGGTTAATTTCTAAAAACCTGTGTATGTTCGCTGAAATGGTTAAAAAGTTCTATTTATGGCGTTCAAATGAAGCTGGAAAATTGAAAGCTGGTGGGATGCAACGTAAAATTACTACGGGAAGTAGACTATGTCTCCATTGTGGGATTTGCGCAAGGTCAGAGTCAGGAACACGGCTTGACCAATCAAATCAAAGGTCTAGAGTTGGCGCGCAAACCCTTGCAACAGAGCCCCTCCTGGACATAGTTTGTTTTAATGAGTGTAGGATGATCATGGACGGAGTCAGCCTGGAAAGGGAAGTGAGCTCTGATCGTGTGTAGTGGTGTCAAACTACTTCTTCGGAATTAATTATATAATCTCGTATTAAACTATTGATTCCTATTTTCATACTTGCGGGCGAGGAGGTAGTTTAGTCCCGTATTGCATGCTGGAAAGGCAACATTGAGAATCACAACAAAGTTATTCTTTTGACCCGCTCGTGAAAAACTTGGTGCTTTCGGTGGTATTCAAACACACGCCAGCAAAGGGAAGGCTGTAGTACAGCCTGGCAGTCCTCTAGCGGATTCTTGATTGATTGCTTAGGAAATCCTTCTTGGGCAATCAGCTTGCTGTTTTAGATTGATTGGATTCCATATGTTGCAGAAGGTTTGGCCAGTATCTTGATCCATGTGTAATTAAAGCAAAGCTTCAGGTGGGGTACGCCATCCCCTTCCTGGCATGTGTTCGAATCCCACCGAAGCCGCCAAATTTTTCACATGTGTTTCAAAATCTGCCAGGTTAAGTCAGTCATGAATTTTAAAAGCGCAAACGCGAGTTATGGTAAGAAAACCTTAATTGATCAAGCATTCTAAGCAAATGAAGTCCAGCAAAGTGACATCTGTGTAACCACCTTAAAAATTTACGCGTAAAACTCTCTTTTCCATCGAGCTTTCTCAAAGCCAATCCAAGCGAAAAGGCTCGTTCCTGGACATAATAGAAAGGGGCAGGTGATCACAGAGACCAAGGGTATACTTTCCCTACATTTAAAGCACACAGGCTTCCATTTTCGGAGGTAGTTTACGTACGCGGCGTACAGCATTTGTAGGATGTGGTTGAACTGTCACGTCTCCGATCTAAACGCAGTCTGCCCACACTGCACTGAGGAGTCTGCAATGTTTGCCAGGATCGTGGTGGTTCTTGACCCTCTTTTCGTTTGTGGTGTGGTGGGATGGCGATGTAGGAATGACAAGAGCCATTCCTCTTGTTTACATTGTGCGTATTTGCTGTCCGTCCACCGCGTATCTTGCCGCCATGCTGCATGACACATGTCCGAAAACGCGTTTTACGGTGGTTTCCACGCCCGTGTTTACGTCTGGGTTGCCGCCGGGCTGGCAATCCACCCCACCATCGTTCGTTCTAGACGGCAGCTCGCTTCCGCCTGCGTTCAGATCCCTGTGGGCGGTCTCGCTCGTTTTTGTTCGCCATCAGCCGCCCCCTGTCTGGATTTGTGACCGCTCCTTCGGATTCTCAGTTGGTCTGGGTTGAACTACTGCTGTGTCTGATTGGACTTCTTGCCTGTTGTCCTGCTTATTGGACTGCGCTCGCAGATCTTCATAGAGTCAGGCAGAGGTTGATGGATGTAATATAGGTGTGCCAGGCTTCGAGCGGCTCCCTTACGTTTGTTTGCTTCCTCGTCTTGGAAAGCGAAGGCATGTCTAGGAACTGCGCAATGTTCTGCCACCAGAGAGAGTTGGTCCTTTCTTCCCACTGCTCTGGTGTGCTCATTTATATGCGTATGCAATCTTTTACAAGTTTTCCCGACGTAGTTCACTTCACAGGTGCTTCACTACATTCGGTAGACAACATTGGCCGTTTCTTCATATGACACGAGGCCTTTGGTTTCCTCACCAGACGTCTGATTGTTGCGTTGAGTCTGTCGGTGACGCCGATACCCAGTGTTTACAAGGGAGGAGCAGCTGCCTCGGATACTTTTACGATATGTGATGGCACCTGCCAGACATGTGGTTAATTTGCGGATGGCTTTATAGATGGATTGCTGTGTTCTATGAAGATACGGGTAGCTGTTATCAGTGAACATCTGACGTAGAAAGTGGAGCTGGTCAACTTTGTCGGCTGTTTCGCTGCAATGAGTATCATCTCTCTTGTAGAGGGTTTACAGACAGCTGCGTTTCTCGCCCATTAAGTGGCTGCTACGGTAGCCAAGGATCTGGCACGCTTTTAATAGCCTTCCTGTTTGTATTCATCTTCAGGCTCCCAGTGGCCTTACAGTGAATCAGGACGTCCACGAATGCCAGTTGATTTTTGTTCTCAGCTTCCATTTTGAATTGAAAATCGGGTCAAACAGAGTTCAGGAGAGCGTGGAATTTGGAGAAAGTGTGGTTCATATGACAGTTCGACCGTCGTAGTCCGACGATGTCCACCGTATGCTCCATGGGAAAGTGGAGCATGGACGGTGACTTGCACGGGATTTAGTTTAAAATGATAGTAGACTTGCGCTGCATCTACCGCACTCTCTCCTCCTCCCCCACCTGAGCCCGGTGTCAATACAGAGCCAAAAAGACCGGAGGCGGGAGAGGACGCAGGTGGCTGGCGCTGCTGGGTCCCCTAATTCCTAGCCGCCCCTAGGCGTGCCACCAAACCTCCCATGTTCGGCATTTGTTATGGGAGCGCAACCCGAATAACGCCTGCCGTGCCCTGATGTGGCCCCGTGTTCGTCCAACGCATCTACCACGTGACCCGTTTAGGGGGCACGTGGTCCATATACCGTGTAAAAAGGTCGGCCAAAGGATAGCAAAAACCCCCGCTTCGCACCTTCGCGTCAGTAATGAAACAGGATAGCGGTGCTTGCATCAAAGTACCTTTGAGATGCTCGTATAATTCACTTCAAAGTCACCCTGCTACCACTAATCTTAAAACTTACCCTAATCTTTCTCCCTTAGAGTGACCATAATCCCCTTGGAATTTCGCGCAATAAGACCTGTGATGCTGGAGGGTAGATAGTTGTTGGTCCATCACGCAGAACACACGGTGGCTGGCATGTTATTAGTTGTCATGTAAGCAATGCTACAGAAACTGATAATTTAAAAGGATGCTAGGATATGGTTTTCGGTTAAACCGCTAACTCGGAAACCTGAGGTTTCCAATCTGCTTAGATTGAAAACCATCCGGAATATTATTGCTCACAAGAGCCACGGTTAATGAGAAAGTAGTTCTCAACGTGTAAGGCACAGCGCCGAAACCGGGGATCCACTTCGTACTTTGAAGGCAAGTTAAAAAATAGGAAGGATATTGTGGTTTCTTTAAAAGGACTTTCACAAAAATGATTTAATTATAACAGTATTTTATGATAAATACTATAGTAAGTAGACGCTCACCGATCTGTTTCAGGATTTAATCGTCCTGAGGTGCCTTGTGGCTCACTCTCGAGCCCCCCAGTAGCCGCACGGCGGCTAAAGATAGAGGCAGAATAGCATGACCGACTGCTTACTATCATATTTAATATTCCCAATCGAAACTGGCAAGCAAACGAGCTCGTAGCGCAGAGACTAGAAAGTTTGACTTCTAACCAACAGGTCGCAAGTCCAAACCTAGGCGTCTCAGCGTCTGGGGGTTGGATATTGCTGACTGATGACGGCTAAGAAGCCAGAAACTGCCATTCCGGTCTCCGTTGTCATTGTCGGTCATGCTATTCTGCCTTTTATCCTGAGCCGCCATTCGGCTGCTGGCTGGGCTCGAGAGTGAGCCCCGAGGCTCAGTGGAACGACTGAGCCCTGTACCAGATCGGTGAGTGCCTACTTACTATAGTCAGTATTCCCGATCGAAACAGGTAACACAACGAGATTATTGCGCAGTGGGTAGAGCTTTGGCCTTCTAACCAACAGGTCATGAGTTCGAGCCTTGGTTGCCACAACACCCGGGGTTGAGTATGGCTGCCTCATGATGGCTTATAAGTCATAAATGACCATTCTAGTCTTTCTTGTCTTTGTTGGTTTCTTTTTCTGTCCATGCTATATAATATTTATCAAAACTGCCTTAGTCTAGGGCTGTTCTGAATGTGAAACTACTACTTACTAAAATAAAATAAATTACAACAAATACACTTCACATACCAGGACGAAATAACTTATAAAAGCAGTGCGTGCACTTATTGCGCAGATCCAGCTCAGCAACTGTTCTTTTCAAGTTCTAAAATATTTCGTCTTCCCTCAGAAGGAACCCACAGAGGGTACTGTGCGCTAGGATGCCTATTCCCATGGTTCCTATTCCGTTTCCCATCGCTAACGTTTTATATTACGAATAAGGGCTGAATAAAAATGTCGCAAAGTTAATAAAGCATCCTGGCCGTACTTATGCATGATGAGTGCAGCTTTGGAAAAAAACACAAACTAATTTAACCGCGCGTGTAATAACTGCGTTTGCAGAATTTTTCATGAGCATGGTGAAATCCAGACATTTCCACAGTTATTCAGTATTGGTGTTGAATAAATTTAAATATTATTTCTAAATACCGGATGCGTAGGCGAAAAATTTACTTTTTTATGACTATGGTTGATAAGAGAAAAAAACTCGTCAGTTGTCACCGCTTAATTTTTTTTGACGCAACATATGAAAGTGCCTTTAGAGGTCTGGGAAAACTTCATGCTCTCGGCCGAGCTAAAGATCACATCTTTAGCGTCTAAATTTATTCCATTGCCTCATCCGCTAATATTATGGTATATTTAAGTAGCTCGTTATGATGCAATATCAATTTAGTTCTAGAAACAGCCTGATGTTCCCGTTTTAAAAAAGATGTGGATAAATAGTGTTTAATATAAAACGAAACTAACGATATGGTGCGCTTTTGAAAGGCTACATTTATTATAATATTATCCATTGTACGGGGTTTTGTGAGTGGCTGAGATTTAAGTTTGACTGGTATAAAACAAGAATACATGAGAACGATAGGAATGAGATTCGGTCAGGTAAGTTTTTAAATGTCCCCGTACCCATTTGAATCGTACGAGCCAATACGCAAAAGGTCAAATTTAAAATATGTGAAAGCTCTAGTACGGTCATTCATTAAAGCACTTTAAACAAATAGGACAAAATTATAGACAACTTATTTCTGGGGTGGAAGTACAATATTCAGATGCACTGAGAAAATTGCTAACAATGTCAACTGTTTTAACTGGAACCATAGCGAAAGAGATTTTATGAGTAGGGCAGCACGAGGAAGCAGGAAAATCTGGAAAAATGAAACAGCGGAGGTAGGAGTAATAACCTAACTAGGACTGGCGGGGATTAAGGGAAAGGGGCGCAAAGGACAAGGTTGTCAAGCTCCTTGGTTGGTGTAAGGAAGAGAAAACTTGAACCGATGGCAGACAGAGCCAATGGCAAAGAAGGTGATTGAAGGACAAATATGAATCACGTGAAAATAAAATCAGGGACATATTATTTGGAGCCAATGATCTCCAGTGTGTCTGGCTTTTGTGTTTAAGATGTATGCGGATTGCCTGAAAATAATCGTGCTTTGGCCTTATTTATTTTGACATAAACTACAATATTCTAATTTATATTATACCCGAGATACCTAGTAATATAAGATCATTTGCGTTGTAAAGTATGCGCTCAGGTCGTACATAGCATATATTTCAGGTAAGGAATCCATCGAAAAGCGGATCATTATGACTCTATTTTTAACCATAAATAAGTGAACGATCGCCTTCTCAATAGACAAGCGATTGGGAAAATTTCGACTTTTAGTTAGCGTAAAGAAACATGACGAATTTTATCAAGGATACATTTCTTAAAACTGTTACTCCGGCTCAACAATTATGAAGTCTAAATAAGTTACTTAACAATTGGTTCGTATGGCACGGCTTGAAAACCAAATTTTGCGACGCCTATACGAGTGTCAACAAATGTAAATATAAAATGCTGACGGTAGATCAACCAGTGCTCAAACCAGGTTCTACTCACCAAAAATGTGGCTAACGGACCTCTTCCTTTGATACCTGACATTTTAGTAATGCATATAACATATCCTTTTGATAACATACTCAAAAGTCTTTGTTTCATAATTTTTCATTGTAAAAAGAAGAGTGTAATAAAAGGATATTTAAAAGATTTGAGAGCATATTAACTGAAGATCATTTTAACAAAATTTTTATTTTCTTGCCCTGTCCACTCAGTCTTTCCACCCTTTTATAGAAGACATACGGTTAGAATTGCGCATAGGTCCCGGGCGAGGAAGGGTAATATGGAAGTCTCCTATGCAACACAAATAGAATTGTTCCAAATTCCAGGAAGGGAAGATATTCCCGTATTCTAAAGTACCAAAAACCGTGACCTTAATTCAAACATTAATGCAGTCCCCGTGCTTGACCCGAAAGGTCATGACATGTTCACCTGTTGGTCCTGTTCCCAAGTCGGGAAGTGCACATGGTTAATACCAACCAAACTATTACCTAACCGATTTATTCGGAGGCAATTTACTTCGGTGGAACCATCTTCTGTGATGCTCACTGAAAGCTTTCAATCAAGACAGCTTCAGTGCTATAGTTAGCATTTCTTGACAGAAATCGTGATAAGCCAAAGTTTACCTGTGCTACGAATGGCGGAGAGTTTCATGGAGGCCTAGGTTAATGACTGGGTAAAGTCCGAATGCAAAACTTTCCAGTCGATGTGTGCGTTTGTTTCTCGATAAAAGGATCCAAATGGTCATATATATGCAAAAATGGACCAAAACTACTAGAAAAGACGCCCGCGTTGTTATGGGGACTGCTGTACATTACCTTGTATACGCTGCTGAACTTTTTGTAATATTAGGTGAGAATTGACAGTAAAAACTTTCTTTCTTGACTGTCCATGAGGAAGTGAAAAAACTTTATTTACGATTAAGTGCAGGTGCACAGTTTTCGAAACGAATTCAGCAATGCCTAAATGCCTACTACAGTGTAATTTACTACAGGCTCCATTTGACGGGTAAAGCGACATATGTTATGTGAAATAGGTAGTTAATTATCTTTCACCTTCTTAACGACATTCCCTATCTAAACCATCAAGGAAACGAGCCAATAGCAGAATGTTGAGAGTGTTGGACATCTGATCAAAAGGTCGCGGGTTTGAGCTTCGGGTGGGGCCCCGACTGGGGTTAGCTGTGACTGACTGATGACGGTCATTGAGTCGGAAATGGCCACTGCGCGGCCGCTGGCGACGCTTGATAGTGAACCCCAACGCACAAAGGGACGAGTGAGTTCCGATAACGATTAGTGAATGTTTATAAACGAAGGTCGATATTCGCGATCTAAGTCGGAGGCCAAAGAACCCGTGGCTCAATTGTTCAAGCATTGGACTTCTGATTAACAGGTCGCGGGCTTGAGCCTTGGGTGGTGCGGCATTTGGGGTTGTGTACGACTGGCTGACGATGGCTACGAAGCCAGAAAATGCCAAAATACTAGCCACTGCGCTGCTGCTGGTGAGCCCAAAGGCAGATGGGGATGAGTGAGTTCCATGAGCGATCGATGAGCGTTCATCAACAAATGTAAACTCTAGGCACAGTGCGTTCATTTGCGCACGGCTTTTAAATGGTATCCTTCACGTTTACTTTCTCGAACGTCATGAAAACGAATTGCCGTCGTCTTTTCTGTCTTCTGTTTGTCTGGCGATCAGCACTGAGCCGAGAGCGGGTATAAATATTTACGCATTACCTGACAGTATGTCTTAGCAGTCACCTAAATCAGGGAGTAAATAACCCTGTGAAAATCCCTGGCAAAGTTGAGTATTACTCAAAGTTTTTGGAGTGGTTCGACGTCTGGATCGGCTTTTGCGACAGGTCATAACAACGAACCTCATAGTAAACCACAATATGCATAATGTTCCTTATTATTATAACAGACATCCGCTAGCATAACAAAGCTTTCATAATCACCCCTTGGAGTAGGACTGTGCGAAATTCTCCAGTTAGCATTGACAGCTTAAACCTGTCGTTCCAAAACACTGCTGGTAAGCTTTTAAGCTTGGTTTACAATCCCACCGCAAAACAACTGACAAGCCGCTAGATGCAATGCTTGACGGAAGAGCCATTCATGTTAAATAAATCTCAAAAAACTCATAAACCCTCGAACATTCCCAAGGGAACAGAAAAAAGATTTTTGCACAGACCTGACGATGAATAACTGAAAACTCTCGTCTATCTAACAGGATATCATCTATTTTTACATGGATAAAATGGCTAAACCTAGAGTAGATAATTTTGTTTATCTCAGCTCTAGTTTATACAAGTTTGATCAACCTTAAAGAGAGCGTGACTTAAAGAGCAATGGTATTAGAAACTGGCACATTGTATTCGAATGTGCGAAGCATAGTATTGGATTAATTAAGTCATTTTATTGTGCTGATAGTGTGTTATCTAGTAGGAAATGCCAAAAAGGCCACATCATCCGAATAATTTACAGAATACAAAAAATTCCCAGTCCAAGAACAGCATATTAAACAAATAAAACTACTAATTGATGCTGATTGCATGCTAGTTGGGGTAAAAATTAGGCAACAGTGGTCAATCTACTGAAAGCACGGGTCCCAGCAAAAAGCCCTGACACGCGTTTTTCGACGATTCCCTTCCTCTACCTGATGCAACTGCAATGGATGCTGTTCCTTGGTGGTGCAATTAACCTCCCCGTGTGTTTTCTGATATAAAAACTCTAGTTTCCTTCCTGTCGTATAGTTTAATATAGTTCAGTATATTTAAGGGTAATAGGCATTGCCTTTGAAGACCCTATTAATACAAAAAATTAACTGCTTTGATTTTTGAGCGGATCAGTGCATGAACTTAAAGTAAATCCCTCGGACTAGACCTATACAGGCTCGGTGCGAAACCAAATCACCCTCACATCTGCGTTAGGCGTTGGGACAAGATCAGCTGAACACACATGTTGGGGCTTCAAGTTAGTATCTGTGCTGTTAGTCAGGTAAAAAATTACCTAGTTGTATAGTGCTCACTGCCTGTAGACAGTCTGTATGAATATCATGGTTATATTGCAGAAGCTGATAGATTTAACTTCACATATCCATTAAATTTCAGAGCGAGCCTGCAAACTTCCATCTCGAAGGACATACTCCAAGTGCGCGCATGAAATTCATTGGAATGAAAACACGAAAAAATGGCTGATCTTTTCACGCACTCTGTTTAATGCCTAATCAGACTTGCGCTGGCATCTCTCTAAGAAACAAATAACTGTACTATTTTTGTCAAAAAATTGTCGATTTCGGAAGGAACTGTAATTCCTTAACCAACTGTTGATATCAGAGAATATGGTCATATTTTGAGTCCAAACCGCTGATCCTGATCCTGCTGAGACACGCGGACCTACAGCCAGTTGTCGGAGTTAAATTCAGTCACGGTGGTGTCTGGACAGGCTGCTGCCTGTTGCACGCAAGCAAAATTCACATACCTCTGACGCACAGGTAGAAAAGCAGACTGCGTTCAGATGCGACCTAATACTATAATGCACTGTCGCTGGATTTCTCCGTGAGCACAGTTACTAGCGGGAGTTAATCGGATTCATGCACAGAGTACATTTCCTCCTCTGCTGTCTTTCATCCTGTCTAGCCAACTGCGGCGTGGTTTGATGATTATGGCGCTTAAAAGCTATGCGGTCTTATATTTCTATGAGTTACAGGCGGATTTGGGTGCCTTCAAAATCTTTCCTGACCCCAGAGCCGTGGAGTGTGTTGGGATCACGGCCATTCCTCCGATCTACGGGTCATCGTACGTGTTAGCAGTTTCAGCATCCAGAAATCGGTTACGCTTTGCAACTTGCGTCTTTAGTTTTTCCGGGTAGACCGCTTAGCTATACACTTACCTAACAGGAGGTATGGATAACATCAATGCAATTTTGAAACCCTTTTGAGATGATCATTCATTGCGATATTTTTCACACGTGTGATGGTGCAACTTGCACGATCCTTGTGAGACAGGCAGTTAAGCAATCGCTAATCCAACCTTTCTAATTAGTATCCACTGTGTAGAAATATTTTACTGACAGGACGATGATGACAGCGAGTGCACAATTTGCCTGCGGATCAAGCCCTTCATGTTTAAGTCAAGAGAAACTGTCTTATTCTGCAGTGACTATTAGGCCCTCATCAACTGATATTTTCCATGCAAGATGACTACCTGGTCCGTTCTCACGAAATGTGGTCGGCTGTGCCGTCTACGGGGAAATTAAAGCATCAAAAGGCACTCCATAGATGATCGACACTTTTGCACCAGACTGGTGATTGACGTCACCGCCCAAACCTTCATCTACGTTGCCGAGGATGAAGGACTGCAACAGGTTAAGACTGATAAACAACCACGTGACCCGGTAAGGGCACATGAGATCTGATCATTGTCGCAAGTGCAGATCTACAGTCGGTAGGAATGCCTGTATGGCCACCTAAAAAGGACACGGGAATCTTAACTGCCCCACTCGCTGTCAAGATGGGTGTCCTAAAGGTAAATTTCCGGAGGGGTAAATAGACCCATGTCGTAACGCTAACACTAAACCTAACATAAAATTAAACTCACTTTAATCTTAACCCTAGCCCTACCCTTAACCAAAGCCCAAAGTGGTTTTGATCATTCATTTGACCGACTAAAAGTGCAAAAGCAGCAGTTCAACAAACCTCAGTAAAAGTTGCGATCTTTCTTATGATGAAAAACTTATTGTCTCCTTATTATATAACCTGATATTTGGTTCTCATAATCATGCTGTAAACTTTTATCAAATGTTTAAAAAAACGTCTTATGGACGTATTTCAGTACGAAAGCTCTTTGATAATGTTTCTTTTGAAAATAGTATAATAGGCAGAATAAAATTGCCAAAAAGAACAAGTAACACTGCAAAGGCCGTTTCTGGCTTGTTGGCCGTCATCAGCCAGTCATACCTAACCGCAGGTGTTACACAAACCTAGACGCCAATACGCGACCTGGTGATTGGAGGAACAATGATCTAACGACCATGCCACGGGTTCGTTTTCTTGCTCCTTAGCCTAAAATACTAGCCGTTATGCTGCTGCTGACGGAATTCGAGAGTGATCTCCAAGGAAGAATGAGAGGAATGATTTCCACAACCGAAGGGTGCGTTTCCACCCACTATTGATGATAATACGATTGAAAAAGTAAGTCAACTAGTCCATGACTCAATGGATAGAGCGTAGACCTTCTAAGCAATAGTACGATTGCAGCTGTCAACAAACTGCCCAATAATTAAAGTTATGCATTGGCCATTTTGCAAAATCAGGTCAGATGAATACCAACTACAGCTAAATGTGAGCTTTCGCCTACGGGAGCCTTTAATCTCTCAGATTATTTTCACATTGGATAACCTAAATAAAAAATTTCCTGCACGTGGAAGTTTTGCTTGCAGGGTTGCAAAAAGTTGAAAATGTTGGCAGAGAATGAATGATGAATGCCTTTCTCGCTTGGTCTCCAGACTTCCGATAACCTCGAAAAAACATGCTAACCAATTTCACCAAAAGACTTTCAAACCAGCATGATAAAGCCCCATTTCAGGTCACGATCTTACTTTTAACTGTACTCGAGATTCTGTAGAGTTCAGAACCTATATAGGTTGACCTAAATCACGCAATGTTTTGGAAAATTTGATTGAGCAGTTAAATGCACAATTAATATTTTTTGTTTGTTGAGTGGATTTGAGGTTCAAAATGCATTTTTCCAAACAACGCTGCATGTTAACTGCAGTATATTTAAGGAAAACAGAAGATTTGACGAAATTGAAGGTTGTCGGACGTCCAAGAAGTTTTCTTTGCTATTTAGTATCTTAGAGCAAAGTCCATAGTTTCTGTGCACTGTGCTATAAAAGATTAATGATAATAGTAAGAGAGTTTCCAAATATATCGTTTCTGCTATCAGAAAATTTGAATTTAATTCACTTAAAGTCAGATGAACGAATATCAAAAACCCGTCACTTTGGTAAATACGTTTAGGAACTATCTTACATTGAAGATTTTGATTAACACTTGAGACAGAATTTAACTTAATCACCAAGCGCTTGAAAACACCGAAAATCGTGTAATGTTCACTAGTATTCGAATGACGATCTGATGCTAATTGTAATTAAAAATAAAAATATTTATCAATAAATTTAGCGCATGGTATGTTTACGATTTCACGAGAAAATTCTATTTTAATTTATTAGTCGCATTAAGAGCGATTTATCACGTTCTGTGAATAGGCCACCTTCTTTCATATTTTTTTAAGGTTTGGCATTTCAACTGATTTGTTGATTAGTATTTAAAAGCCTTTGGATTTGCTTAAGTGCCAGTTTGCGAGTGATTATAAATCTTTCGTAAATTTCGACACTGCATGTAATATGGCCGAAACCGTAATGTTAAAACGTCCTCGTTTTCACCACAAATAGATGTTGCTCTAACAAGAATAAACTTTGCTTTAACTATATGCAAAAATTCTCCTTGATTTGTAGACATTGGTAGAATGTTAGCGTTCTGAAGTGCACATAAATTTAGCTCCATACCGCTGCTCGGAAGAAAGATAGTTTTTTCTCATTTATGAAATGATCGGACAAAACGTCTTTTTAAAAACAGTCGCAAAAACAGAACACACATGTAAGGCTTCTATTGTAATCGGGTTTGTTTGAATAATCTTATCTTGAAAATATGCAGTTCATGTTTTTCCCATGAGCTTTCTAATAATTCAGTTAATAAAACCTATCTTCCATTTCTGAGGACTAATTAATCAAAATATCTTTGCTAATTATTTGACAGCAGAATACAGTTTTCTCGTTGCATTAGGAAGATTTACTAGTTCAGCCGTCTAGATATAAAATAAACTGAAAAAAATTTTTTTCTTCCAGACAAAATTTAAGGATGCTAGGAAGAATACATTCGGGCACGTGGAGTAATTTATTAATACATCTTTTAATCCTGCAATAACGTGCGTAGCAGTCTAAGAAAGCAGGAAGTTTCTTAAATCCCCATTAGTTTTTGTGCGCAAAAAGATTTAAAATGACTCCAAAAAGCAAAGAGATAGAGTCCGAGCTAGTTTAGTGACATTCGTTCAGCGTCGTCAAACACCCACATTGAAAAACGACTCCAGGTCTTTAAAGTTGAGTTCATTTACATTCGTGCACAAATCGCATGTAATTTGGTCTGCCGTACTCGCAAGGCACAAGTTGCCTTGACAATTCCCTGACTGTAGACTAGCTTAATGGGTTATAGTTACGTGAAACTATTCCTTGGAACTTCAAATGTATGGTCAGGATTTATAAACAGGAACGTAACAGTGCCCGACAAAATAGGCCGTAGCTATTTCTTTGAATATGCACCATTCTCTGGACGTTTATGCAAATGTCCGCATAAACAATTGTGTTGTTGAGAGCGTAAAAATTTTAATTCTAGGCTTCCGTTCATGCAAACTACAAAACAGTCAAATAGAGACTGAAAAATCATTATAAAAATGCCTTCGATGTGTTCGACTTAAATTGGAAAGATTTTTGCCCTCTCTATGTGCCTGTCAATTGGCATGTACAGTTGAGGCCATTTCACATACAAAGTGGCAAATTTTACGAAAGATTGATAGCCGCTCGCAAACCGACCCTAACGCAAGTAAAATGTCTTTGAAATACTCGTAAACGACTCAATAGGAATGTCAAACCTAAAGGAAATATGGAAAAGTAATATTTATTTGTTTAGAAATACCCACTTTTTTTAAAAAGCACCCGATGTCCAAAACGTGATGAATCGCTGTATTTACGACTTATTAATTTAAATAAAATCATCGTCATATATCATAAGTACACCACTTTAAGTATATAAAGAGAAAAATTTAATGCGCTAAATGTTTTATTGGTATTTTTTATATTGAATTACAATTATTGTCAGGTCCTCCTTGAAATTTTAGCGAGAATTTCACGATTATCGGTGTTTTCAATCCCTTGGCAAAATATGTAGATTCTGTTATATGTGTTCATCACAATCTTCAGAATAAGATAGTTCTTTTAGGTATTTACCAAAAAAGGCAAGATTTTGGATCTTAATGTTTCTACAGATGGCCGTTGAAGTCATATTTATAGCTCTACACAAACGGAAAAACTCATATGAGAGAGCAATGAAGGTCCACAAAAAATGTTCACAATAAGTATGCCTTTAGATCAATTAAGCAACGTTCTGTAATAAGGTACCTCTTTAAAAAGTGATTAAAGTTGATAATTCACTATCGAATATCTGCGAAAATTATTAAAACTTAAAGTTGAATCAAAATGGAAATAAGGGAAGTTTGACCAGCTTCTTGACTTTCATGAACGTCAGTGATCCATTTTCCTCCAGATATCAACGAACTCACTTGTGTAACGTTTTCCGCTGTATTTATATACTCTATTGCCCGTTCTATGATTTTCAATACACACCGAATTGGCCGAATATGCACAAGTATTTTGTGAAAAGTGGAAATTTTCTGTCCATTTCGCTTTTAAATTCTACATAAGCCGATAGTATAATATAAAATAAAAGACCTATCCCATGGTAACAATTTAAAGAAGCCTTTATTCATATCAATTGTTAAGGCAACCTGTATGTTTCTTGTAATCGTTTGGCATTATCACCATTTTAAAACAAAACATACTGGCAAAAAGCATCATGAATTTGCAAAAAGTAATTTATTACGCTGAATTCTTTGCTTGTTTTTGAAAAAAATGCGTTTCCGCACACTTGCCTACATCAGATTGTCGGTAAATTAAAATCACATTTTTAAATAACAAAAGGGATGTATCAGCAACATAGTTCTGGTTTATAGCAAATCAGTTTATATATTTTAATCATTAAGAGATCTAAGCTGGTAATGCCGTTAATCGATATAAATTTTGTCCCATTTTTCTACAAAGGTTTCCCCTAAAGTAAAGGCTCTGGAACACGCGCGGGAAGTCGCAAAAATTAATAGGTAAACAACAGAGCAAATTATGAGTCACAGCAAGCATCGGTACTGACGTATTTACTGTCATCAGCAAACTGAAACTTTCTTTTGCTCGATGGGCCCTCTGTTTAATCTCGTTTAACCATTTACCGAAAATCTGAATTTCAGTTAATTGTTAGTGGCCATTTCATCACTGTCGCTTGGAGGATTCATCGTTTGCTCAATTGTCTATTACACCCAGACTCCCACGACATCTCAATTAAGATTAAGAAGCCGCCACCGCAACTGGCGGGGTGGTGAGCCATAAAGGAGCATTAGAGTGTTTGAAATGACTCACGGGAGACTTTGTAGCCGATGATTAATAATGTCACCCATGTTCGGCGTCTTTGTTCAAGGCTCATTGTCTCAAGGTCATGCAACGCCGGAGCGAGCGGTTTCGGACTCGCTGACCTCAAGATACTTGGCTGATTTCCACTCGCACACACACGGGCGTGGTGATAGTCGTGGATGCCCAAGGGCCGTTTGAACACCTCTTTACACGGCCGACGAGAATGGGCCACTTCACACGACAACACTCGGGTTAATCAACACCCAGCTTGCTCCACAGACCTGTTTAAACAGCTGCTATCCCTGTCTCATTTTCTCTCAGGCGTGGTTAGACGCGTTAACCCAAGCCCTGACTTCGCCAGTGACCATTGCATAATGGAACAGCAACTCCGGATTCTGTGCACAATAAATTCCACATTCTGGTGCCTTTGAAGTGATCTGAGCACACACTGTTTGGACCCTACAAATTTGCTACTGGGTTCAAACATATAAAACTCCGCTCCGAATTTTCAGCTTGAGCTAGTTGTCTAGAGTGGTCATTCCTCCGTCTCTTAACTTATGAAAAGTGGCAATTTATTTCTACATGGGAAACATAACTTCAGGTTTTCTCCTTGTTACTGCCAGTTTCTTTTATCTTGCAGCAGTCCCGGCTCAGCAATTAGCGTTACCCTGTCGTGTATCTGGAAGATGCTACAAAATTTTGCTCTTCACCCTTTGAGGTATTAACATGCTCTTGATGATACATAAATTGAAAAAAAACCATTCGTAAAAAGGATGCATCAGAGCCCTCTTTTGATTTCCCTTTTATGATTAATTACTGCTCGTGAATAGCTTGTCTGGTATGGGGCACAAAGTTTACTAACCCGATCGCAACGTACTACCTGTTTGACTCTTGATCTGGTATTGAATCCTTGCTTTCATGCTATTTAGCCCTGCTATTAGTTAGCAAGCAGCCGATATCCATTTGTCCATTTTACCTTCCAAACATATGCCAAGGTTTTTTAAGCGAGCGCAGTTACCGCTTATGACTTAGCAGTTTTCAGTACAGAGCCATCTCCAGAACGTCATTCGGACCTTTGCTCTAGAAAGTTATGCTTCAAATTACGCGAATAGGGGCGGATTTACGACTTTGACTGCGATGAGGCCTACACTATAAAAAATTAATTGCTCTGCTTTTGACCTCGCGTTTTCTCGAAGAGATATTGGCTTTTCCTTAATAAATTTTTGTTCATGCGAATGGACAGAATGTACAAAAGTTCCGCCGCTTGCTCGGAGACCAGGCCAGAGGAAACGACAAGCACACTCAATCCTCTGGCAAATCTCTCAATCCTGCTGAAGAGGTTTTCATGAAAGCGTGCCTTTTACCCAAAAACGCCAAGGTCTGAGATGAAATGGAAATGCATATTTCAGTGCCAACAGTCTTGTAGAGTGCTGTAAAGACATTGTGCATGAGGCTTTTAACCTAATTGCTGGTGTTATTGAGAAGGAAGCATAACTGGGTATAGTATGCGTTAGTCCTTGCAGTGTACATTTCATCACAAACACGAAATTTCTAAAAAGGCGGTCCTGGAAGATTGAATTGTATAAAGTAGCCATTCTCCTTAACTCATCTAACGCCTTTTGGATTTGCATATTAACCTCAGGTAACAACTTTTGCAAACATTTATTGATGGTAATAAACAAGTTGAAGATGGTTCTGCACAAAGTGATGAGATATCTTTAAAGAGTGTACTCATGATTCAGTGCCTTTGATAAATTCTTTATGCTGATGCAAAAAGCTCATAATTCCGTCACTCAGGTACATGATAGTCACATGAATTTTACAAAATTTAATTTAATCGCTTTAAAGTTTACTCATTGTATTCTTAAGCATTAGTGGATTTAACAAACTCAGCTTTTAGGTATCAACGAGTGATTATATTTGCCATGACTTTCTACCTCGTCGGCCTTAGATCAGTCGGTTCAGTTTGTTTTTTGAGTTGGTTGGCAATATTTACTTTCAGTTTCTTCTGTCTTGCTAGACGCTCCACTAATTTATAAATGGATAAAACCTGGGCTTTGCTAGTGAACGTATTAAACTCCTTATAGTTTAATCTATCTGCCAACCATAAATATTTCGATTCATTTCATTCTGTCTAGTTAAAAATATCCATTGAGATTCTTTTGCCTTCATTTCTAAATACAAAACTGTGCACCACACTACCACTTTATACAAATGTATAATCTGAAATGGGTCCTCCCCGATCGCCTTAAGGGATCTACAGGTCATATTATGCGTTGTGGATTTCCCTTGAGCCCCGCCAGCATCCGCACATCGGCCGGTGATATAGGTAGAATGACAAAGACAAAGGTGCCTGGCTGAAGGGATATATTTTGAAACTTTCTTGCTTTTATTTATTTTCTTATATATTACAATGCAGAAAAGGCACGGACTTTGCTCTGTGATATTAAATATCCTAGGAAATTTCTTGAATGCCCAACAACCTTAGATTTCGCCCAAATATCGTATATTTTTCCTTAAATATACTGCAGTAAACATGCACCATTCTGAACCTCTACTTTACTCAACAAACAAAACTAACAATACTAAGTGGGTGCTCAACGTTTCAGTCAAATGTGCAGAAAATATTGCCTGCGTTATGTCATCTAGTATACAGTGCATTAGCTTGTAAGTAAATAGAAAAATAAAAACAAACTGAAAGTGATCTCATGTGAGTGGAGGACAAATTCAATTGCATAGAAATAAAATTACATATTTCGTCCCATGTTACCTACAAATACGTATAATTATGTATAAGGTCTATAAAAATAAGGTTTCCATAGGCAACAGAAAACAAATCCGGCAGCAAATAAGGGCTTGCTATTGAAGACCATTTAGGTAGACAGCGCCAATAACACACCCTGTGTTTTAACGCTTAAAATAAACGTTTTCGTTTTGTTTTTCGATTCATAAAATCAGTTTAGTTGAAGTTAAAATTAAAGGGTTAGTTTGAGTACTCTTCGAATGATTGCAAGTGGAAATGATTCCTTTAAGGTAACCGAAGTCAAGCAAACAACGGGTACGCTTTTTAAAATCCAAATTGCCGGTCTATAAGTACCGCTCACAAGTGGCAATATATAGTACTTAATACGCATCCTTGCCATTTTACTCAAACCTATTTCCTGACTACTATTACGGACTATTTAGGCATTGGTAATTAAGAAACTGTGCATTTATTTGATAACATTGGCCAAAATGCACGACAAATCTCATCAAACCTGATAGCGGAAACTGAGGTTATCAACTTTTGAACCCCAGAATGAAATGCATTTTACTTATTTTTACATCCCGTTTCGGCACATGCCTTTGATATGTAGAGCATGCTTATGAGTTATGTTCTACGTGAAAGTATTTAACATATTAGGTAGAAGTATAGGCTGCTCTCTAGTCGAACAATTTCCTATTTTAGTATTTGACGTAGAATTTTTTTGCACACGTAGGCTTGCTTAACGTTTACAGTAGGTCAAGTTGTCCTCAAGAGTTAAGTAAATATGAATTGCGGCATTTAAAAATTATTGATTTTTTGCGTAAACTGTAAGACCGTATTTGAGAAAAAAAAACCAGCTACTTTAGGAAACTAATTCCCTTTCGATTTATGAATATCAACCTCGGAAATCTGCGGGTTTTCTACCCTAAGGTACAGAAATAATGAAAGGAGGCGATCGTTAGTTTTAATATACAGATATTATCCTGGCACATGTGAATGTAGTACCAGTTAACGATAAGATGCATATCAGGAAATTTTTTATTTAATTTTTTAGTTATTTGAGAGGAAACGTTTTCAGCAGCACTAATTCTCCTAAAAACAACAAGTAAAACGCTAGCAATTGGAGCAATCGATCAGTATGCATATGGCTAATCACAAATCGCGCGCTCCATTTTCTGGGTTTAATACCCTGGGTTTAAGCATGTTTGGCCTATGCCGACTATTGAGCCAGGAGTAGCCATTCTAGTCCTCGCCGTTTTTCTCAGTAATGTTTATCAGCCTAGAATAGTGTCTGATGTGTGGCGTGTGATGGGATTAAGGAGTGAACATCTAGGTATAAGGGGATGGTTATGTCCTTAACGTAATCAGTGAGCGCACCTCATGCATTGATAACTGAGAATTTTTTCAGGGAGCCGGAGATATCAGCCGTAGTATAAGCATATATCAGACATTGCGAAAACTGGGGTTGCGTTTGGCTACCATAGGACGGCTAATATGTCAGACCCGGTAATTCCAGGCACCTTTGTCTTTGTCATTCTGCAGATATAACCGGCCGATGTGCGGATGCTAGCGGGGCTCAAAGGGAAATCCACAACGCATAATATGACCTGTAGATCCCTTAAGGCGATCGGGGAGGACCCATTTCAGATTATACATTTGTATAAAGTGGTAGTGTGGTGCACAGTTTTGTTTTTAGAAATGAAGGCAAAAGAATCTCAATGGATATTTTTAACTAGACAGAATGAAAGGAATCAAAATATTTATGGTTGGCAGATAGATTAAACTATAAGGAGCTTAATACGTTCACTAGCAAAGCCCAGGTTTTATCCATTTATAAATTAGTGGAGCGTCTAGCAAGACAGAAGAAACTGAAAGTAAATATTGCCAACCAACTCAAAAAAACAAACTGAACCGACTGAGTTTGTAAAATCCACTAATGCTCAAGAAAACAATGAGTAAAATTTAAAGCGATTAAATTAATTTTTGTGAAATTTATGTGACTATCATGTACCTGAGTGACGGAATTATGAGCTTTTTGCATCAGCATAAAGAATTTATCAAAGGCACTGAATCATGAGTACACTCTTTAAAGATATCTCATCACTTTGTGCAGAACCATCTTCAACTTGTTTATTACCATCAATAAATGTTTGCAAAAGTTGTTACCTGAGGTTAATATGCAAATCCAAACGGCGTTAGATGAGTTAAGGAGAACGGCTACTTTATACAATTCAATCTTCCAGGACCGCCTTTTTAGAAATTTCGTGTTTGTGATGAAATGTACACTGCAAGGACTACGCATACTATACCCAGCTATGCTTCCTTCTCAATAACACCAGCAATTAGGTTAAAAGCCTCATGCACAATGTCTTTACAGCACTCTACAAGACAGTCGGCACTGAAATATGCATTTCCATTTCATCTCAGACCTTGGCGTTTTTGGGTAAAGGCACGCTTTCATGAAAACCTTTTCAGCAGGATTGAGAGATTTGCCAGAGGATTGAGTGTGCTTGCCGTTTCCTCTGGCCTGGTCTCCGAGCAAGCGGCGGAACTTTTGTACATTCTGTCCATTCGCATGAACAAAAATTTATTAAGGAATAGCCAATATCTCTTCGAGAAATCGCGAGGTCAATAGCAGAGCAATTAATGTTTTATAGTGTAGGCCTCATCGCAGTCAAAGTCGTAAATCCGCCCTTATTCCTGTAATTTGCCGCATAACTTTCTAGAGCAAAGGTCCTAATGATGTTCTGGAGATGGCTCTGTACTGCAAACTGCTAAGTCATAAGCGGTAACTGCGCTCGCTAAAAAAAAATTTGGCATATGTTCGGAAGGTAAAAGGGACAGATGGGTATCGGCTGATTGCTAACTTATAGCAGGGCTAAATAGCATGAAAGCAAGGATTCAATACCAGATCCAGAGTCAAACAGGTAGTACGTTGCGATCGGGTTAGTAAACTTTGTGCCCTATACCAGACAAGCTATTCACGAGCAGTAATTAATCATAAAAGGGAAATCAAAAGAGGGCTCTGATGCATCCTTTTTACGAATGGTTTTTTTCAATTTATGTATCATCAAGAGCATGTTAATACCTCAAAGGGTGAAGAGCAAAATTTTGTAGCATCTTCCAGATACACGACAGGGTAACGCTAATTGCTGAGCCGGGACTGCTGCAAGATAAAAAGAAACTGGCAGTAACAAGGGAGAAAACCTGAAGTTATGTTTCCCATGTAGACATAAATTGCCACTTTTCATAAGTTAAGAGACGGAGGAATGACCACTCTAGACAACTAGCTCAAGCTGAAAATCCGGAGCGGAGTTTTATATGTTTGAACCCAGTAGCAAATTTGTAGGGTCCAAACAGTGTGTGCTCAGATCACTACAAAGGCACCAGAATGTGGAATTTATTGTGCACAGAATCCGGAGTTGCTGTTCCATTATGCAATGGTCACTGGCGAAGTCAGGGCTTGGGTTAACGCGTCTAACCACGCCTGAGAGAAAATGAGACAGGGATAGCAGCTGTTTAAACAGGTCTGTGGAGCAAGCTGGGTGTTGATTAACCCGAGTGTTGTCGTGTGAAGTGGCCCATTCTCGTCGGCCGTGTAAAGAGGTGTTCAAACGGCCCTTGGGCATCCACGACTATCACCACGCCCGTGTGTGTGCGAGTGGAAGTCAGCCAAGTATCTTGATGTCTGCGAATCCGAAACCGCTCGCTCCGGCGTTGCATGACCTTGAGACAATGAGCCTTGAACAAGGACGCCGAACATGGGTGACATTATTAGTCATCGGCTACAAAGTCTCCCCTGAGTCAGTTCAAACACTCTAATGCTCATTTATGGCTCACCACCCCGCCAGTTGCGTTGGCGGCTTCTTAATCTTAATTGAGATGTCGTGGGAGTCTGGGTGTAATAGACAATTGAGCAAACGATGAATCCTCCAAGCGACAGTGATGAAATGGCCACTAACAATTAACTGAAATTCAGATTTTCGGTAAATGGTTAAACGAGATTAAACAGAGGGCCCATCGAGCAAAAGAAAGTTTCAGTTTGCTGATGACAGTAAATACGTCAGTACCGATGCTTGCTGTGACTCATAATTTGCTCTGTTGTTTACCTATTAATTTTTGCGACTTCCCGCGCGTGTTCCAGAGCCTTTACTTTAGGGGAAAAAAACCTTTGTAGAAAAATGGGACAAATTTATATCGATTTACGGCATTACCAGCTTAGATCTCTCAATGATTAAAATATATAAACTGATTTGCTATAAACCAGAAATATGTTGCTGATACATCCCTTTTGCTATTAAAAAATTTGATCTTAATTTACCGAAAATCTGGTGTAGGCAAGTGTGCGGAAACGCATTTTTTTCAAAAACAAGCAAAGAATTCAGCGTTATAAATTACTTTTTGCAAATTCATGATGCTTTTTGCCAGTATGTTTTGTTTTAAAATGGTGATAATGCCAAACGATTACAAGAAACATACAGGTTGCCTTAACAATTGATATGAATAAAGGCTACTTTAAATTTTAACCATGGGATAGGTCCTTTATTTTATATTATACTATCGGCTTATGTAGAATTTAAAAGCAAAATGGACAGAAAATTTCCACTTTTCACAAAATACTTGTGCATATTCGGCCAATTCGGTGTGTATTGAAAATCATAGAACGGGCAAAAGAGTATATAAATACAGCGGAAAACGTTACACAAGTGAGTTCGCTGATATCTGGAGGAAAATGGATCACTGCCGTTCATGAAAGTCAAGAAGCTGGTCAAAATTCCCTCATTTCCATTTTGATTCAACTTTAAGTTTTAATAATTTTCGCAGATATTCGATAGTGAATTATCAACTTTAATCACTTTTTAAAGAGGTACCTTATTACAGAACGTTGCTTAATTGATCTAAGGCATACTTATTGCGAAAAATTTTTGTGGACCTTCATTGATCTCTCATATGAGTTTTTCCGTTTGTGTAGAGCTATAAATATGACTTCAACGGCCATCTGTAGAAACATTAAGATCCAAAATCTCGCCTCTTTGGTAAATACCTAAAAGAATTATCTTATTCTGAAGATTGTAATGAACACATAGAACAGAATCTACATTTTTTGCCAAGGGATTGAAAACACCGATAATCGTGAAATTCTCGCTAAAATTTCAAGGAGGACCTGACAAAAATTGTAATTCAATATTAAAAATACCAATAAAACATTTAGCATATTAAAATTGTTCTCTTTAAATACTCAAAGTGGTATACTTATGATATATGACGATGATTCTATTTAAATTAATTAGTCGTAAATACAGCGATTCATCACGTTTTAGACATAGGGTGCTTTTTTAAAAAGGTGTGTATTTCTAAACAAATAAATATTACTTTTCCATATTTCCTTTAGGTTTGACATTCCTATTGCCCCTAACTAGTACACCTACACCCCTACACACACACACACACACAAACACACACACGACAGTTCGACCGTCGTAGTCCGACGATGTCCACCGTATGCTCCATGGGAAAGTGAAGCAGGGACAGTGACTTGCGCGTGATTTAGTTTAAAGTGATAGTAGACTTGCGCTGCATCTACCGCACTCTCTCCTCCTCCCCCACCTGAGCCCGGTGTCAAGACAGAGTCAAGAAGACCGGAGGCGGGAGAGGACGCAGGTGGCTCGCGCGGCTGGGTCCCCTAAGTCCTAGCCGCCCCTAGGTGTGCCACCACACCTCCATGCTCGGCATTTGTTATGGGAGCGCAACCCGAATAACGCCTGCCGTGCCCTAATGTGGCCCCCGTGTTGGTCCAACGCATCTACCACGTGGCCCGTTTTGGGGCACACCCCACACACACGACAGTTTGACCGTCGTAGTCCGACGATGTCCACCGTATGCTCCATGGTAAAATGGAGCAGGGACGGTGAATTGCGCGTGATTTAGTTTTAAGTGATATTAGACTTGCGCTGCATCTACCGCACTCTCTCCTCCGAGTGGGAGTGCCATAAAGACCACTTTAAGAAGGAGCCATTGCAGCCTGCCTCTCAGTCCGCCAGTCAGCCACTCCACACAAAACACACATTGGGCTGACCACGTGGTCCGAGTTATCCCGTCAGTTGGCAACCTTCCAAGCCACGGCTTTTAGCGCACCGTGATAGTTTTAAGCGCGTCAGATTGTTTATAGTGAGGAACATGCGCTGAGCTGTCGTCCTCACTCTCCCCCCACCCCGAAAAACATACCACCATCCGAGCGAGTCAGTTGTCTGAGGTGGGTGTGGGCGCATTGGCTGACGGGTCAGCGTACCTGTCTTCGCGCGCCACAGCACGACCTGGCCCCCATAACGCCCACACCAGGATTCATTAATCAGGGGATATGGAGGAGCCATCGCCGTCTGACTCCCAGTCCACTGGTCAGCGACTCGACACACACAGCACATACACTGGGCCGACGGCGTGGTCTGGTGTAAGCGTCATATTGGCAGCCTACCAAGCCTTGGTTTGTAGGAAACCGTGATTTTATCAGGTACATTATGATTATTGTGAGGGTGTTGTCTATGTATTATTGTAGATGGTGTGCGCTGTTGTGGCTTAGCCTCCAGTGGTTTACCACAGGTTGTCATGGAGGCACATGTGTCCAAATAGGCCCTTGCCATGTGTAAATATGCGGGAGCAGTGAGGGCAGTGGAGGCGGGTGTCGGCGACAGTATGTCGGAGCCCCAGGCACTGGTTCACCAGCCTCCGTGCGATGGATTCGCAGGTGACCGACCAGGCCGATGCGTGAGTTGAAGTTGCGAGTGTCGTATGGGCAGGAGAAATCGGTAGAGGCTCGGGGGATGTCATTCATGGTAGTGGGGGTGGCAGTGGCGGTAAGAATAGCACGAGCGGAGGGTGTGCATGATGTATCGGTGTTGTCCGCATTGCGGTGAAGTCCGCTGTCATGGATGCGCATGGGACCGAATAGGCCCATGCGATGAGTGAATGCGCAAGGACAGTGAGGACAGTGGAGGTGACGATCTCTGATGCGTGTTGGTGCTCCAGGCACTGGTTCACCAGTCTCTGTACGATGGATTCGCAAGTGACCGACCAGGCCAATGCGTGAGGTGAATGTGAGGTCGCATTGAGGACAGTTTAGGAGAGATTCCCCATCGCTGACGTTGATGGTGGTAGTGAAGGCAAAGTTAGGGGTGGTTGCGGTGGTGCGGGTAACAGGCGATGAGTAGAGGGATGCGATCTCTATGATGGTGACAGTAATGGAATTGATGCCAGGAGTGAGGTGGGGGAGTCTGAAGGAGGGTTGGCCGAATTTGACGTAGAAATTGGAATTGTCGGATTGTTGGTGCATTGCGTCCGAAGATGTCCAACCAGGCTGATTCGAGCGCAGAAGATGCGTTGATAGCGCGGTAATGTTGGCAGGGCCTAGGCATCAACGATGTTGTCCGAGGCGCTCGTGACTTTCGTGCCGCTCTTTTGGCCTTGGCGGCAGCGATCCAGTTGACCTCATAGATTGCTGAACCGGTCTTCACTGATCTTCTCCATGCCGGTCTATGCTGGGCGAGGTCCTCCCAGGTCGCCGGGTTGATTCGCTGTCGCTTCAGCGATTTCTTTAAAGTGTCCTTTTAGCGTCGTTTTAGACCTCCCTGTCGGCCAGCACCCGTAGCGAGATCTCCGTGGAAAAGTCGTTTGGGTAGTCGCTCATCATCCATTCTTACCAGGTGGCCGCTCCATCGCAGTTGCACTTACCTCAGCATGGCGTGGATGCTGAGAATTCCAATCCGCTCCAGGACTTCCATGTCCGGGATCCTGTCGTGCCATCTCAGCTTCAGTATTTGCGGAGGCAGCTGAGATGAAAGTGATTCAGCTTCCTGGCTTGTTTCTAGGAGACCGTCCAGGTCTCCGCTCCGTAAAGGAGTGTCGTCAAGACGACGGCCTTGTACATCTTCAGTTTGGTGTTCAGGTGAATACCGTGGCGATTCCACACGGAGGCCTGCAGCCGGCCGAAGGCCTGACTAGCTTTGGAGATCCGTTGGGAAACCTCGTCATTGATTCTCGTGTTGCGTAACAGGGAGCTTCCTAGATAAGTGAAGGTTTCCACGTTTTTGAGTTAAGCCCTGTTGACATTGATTCGGGGAGCATTGTATTCCGCACTGGGTGGCGGCTGGCGCATGACAACCGTTTTCGCTGTACTGATTGTTAATCCAAAATTGGCGCAGTCAGCGGCGAAGAGGTCCATGCTCCTTTGCATGTCCTCTTCCATAACGGTGTTAAGGCCGCAGTCGTCCGTGAAGAGCAAGTCATGGGCTGTAGTCGAAGACACACGCGTTGAAGCCTGCATATGCCGACTGTTGAGACGGTGCCCGTCAGTTCTGTAGGCGATGCGGATACCAGGCTGCTCATCACGATAGGCGTCCATCAGCATAGCCGAGAACATGAGACTGAAGAGGGTGGGGGCCAGTTCGCAGCCCTGCTTCACTCCGTTGGTCACTGCGAATGCTTCGGATACCGTCCCGTTGTCAGTGTCGTAGGTCGTCATGCCCTCATGAAGCTGACGAACCCTGTGCGTGATTCGCCCAGGACAGCTGAATTTCTGCATGACTTCCCACAGCCCGTCGCTATTCACCGTTTCAAAGGCTTTCGTCAGATCCACGAAGGTATTGTATAGGTGAGTTCGCATCTCCTGGCACTTCTCTTGTAGTTGGTGGGCGGTAAACATCACATCAGTTGTTTCGCGGTGTCGGCGGAATCCCCATTGGCTTTCCGGGAGCAGGCCCTGCTCTAGCTGACCGTTCAGGCGATTGAGAAGGATAGGGGGCGAAGATCTTCCCAGCGATGTTGAGCAACAAGATTCTTCTGTGATTATCACAGAGTTACCGGTTCCTCTTCTATTTGTAGAGATGGACGATGGTCGTGTCTTTGAAATCCTGAGGAACCTGTCCTTGGCGCCACATCTCCTGGAAGAGTTTTGTGAGTTCTGCCATCATGCTTGAGAATTCCGGTTGTATTGCGTTGGATCCCGGTGCTTTACCACTGGAAGTCTGCTGCACGACCCGGATGGTTTCTGTGAGTAAGTTGCTGATGTCGGCGTCATTGTCGTCAAACCAGTCCTGGTGTTGACGGCGTGCGCGTCCGAGGACTTCGAGGGCAGTGGACTGGATGACATTTCACAGTTGGTACCATCGTGTTTCCACGGTGGCGTTATTCTATGGAACATGCAGGTCCTCCAGTTTCTAGGTTTTTTTGGTTGCTGAAATCAAAACAGTGAGCAGGCAAATTTAATAAAAAAGTATTTAACTTACCTGGTGGCCTCTTACCTTGGGGCCTTCGTCGGGATTGCATTCGGAGCCTCATCTGGGAGATGACGAGGCGGTGATCTGTCCAACCATCAGCATCGCGGATCGCCTTGGTTACCAGCACGTCCGGTTGATCTCGCCTCCGGACGAGAACATTATCCAGCAGATGCCAGCGCCGTGACCGAGTGTGCATTCACGTGGCCTTTTCCCGCGTTGGAAGGTGGAAGAAGGTGTTAGTCAGCAGGATACGGTGTTCCGCACACGTGCGCAGAAGAAGGAGGCCGTTATCGTTACAGCTACTAAGACCGTGGGGACCCAGCACTCCCTGCCAGACAGCGTGGTCCGTCCCGACGCGGGCGTTGAAGTCACCAAGGTCAATTAACTTGTCCACCTTGGACACAGTCGCCAGCAGGGCGTGCAGGTCCTAGTAGAATTTGTCCTTCGCCGCATCAGAGCTCGTCATTGGGGGAGCATACGCGCTGATGATGGTGGCAAACGGGTCTCCCCAAAGAGACAGGCAGAGGCTCATCAGGCGATCGTTGATACCCTGCGGCAGACAGGGCAGACGTCCAACAATGTCGTTCCGGATGGCAAAGGCAACACCAGCGTCGCGTCGCTCTGCCTTTGGCGGCCGCTCCAGAAGTAGGTGCAGCTGGCTTCCTCCTCCTACAGCTGACCCTGCTCAGAGAATCGGGTTTCGCTAAGAGCAGCAATGTGCACCTTGTAGCGCGCCATTTACCGAGTGACTAGTGCAGTCCTCTCTTCCGGCCGGTGGCTCCTAGGATTGTCTAAAAGGGAACGAACATTCCAGGCTGCTAGTGTGAGTGAACTCACCCGAGCAGCCTGGAGAGTATGGCGAGGGGAATTGGGACAGGGGTATTGTTGTTTTTTTGAGTTTTACGACCGCGTATTTTGCGATCTGTGAGTCGCGTTCGGCCGCAGAAGACGTGATAACCAGCGTTTGTTTGGGGCACCTTTTCTAGCCCCTTTCTCTGCGAGAAGGCAAGCAGTGCTGTCCCTAAATAGGGCTGCTCGGACATCCCAGACGGCTGCTGAACTCCATTATGGGTCACGGTTTTGTTTAGTGGGAGAACGACCCGAGTTAGCCTTGGCCGCCTACGGGGTTGCTGTCGCCCCCACTGAGGACTTTTTGAGAGGGCGGAGGTGGGAAGTTCGGGAGTCAGACATACCGTTTGTGGAGGCACACACAACACCGGAGACCCTCACCTGTTTTAGCCCGCCGGTCGTGACGGTTGCCCGGGGTGTGGCCGCTGGGAAGAACCCAACTTCGAGGAGCCACAGGTAAGAGTTGGGTACCAGTTAGAGGCGGCCACAGGAGCATTCACCACCTGTACGAGACAAATGGAGCGACCATATGCTATCTGTGTGGTGCTACCCCTAACTACTACCCCTACAACCCAGTATCAGATACGGGTACTTCGTACACAGGGAGTTGCAGTATTTATATGATCCCGTCGCTATGCTACTGCCATCTACGGGATGCAGTGTCTATGCTACAGCCTGCCTACAGCAATTAACGCCTCCCATTTCATGGATGATGAATGCGCTCTGGTGAGTTAATTGTTTGATAGCCAGCATGCCCGTCGTTATCCGCTGAATTTTGTCACTTTTGTTGGAGACTAGCGTGATGATTGCTCGGTCATTTGGTTCACCGTCACTTGCGTTGGAAAATGCGTTTACCTGAGTGTTCCACGGTTGACCGATTGCTCTGGCCAAGCTAATTTTCTACACCGAGTATGCGTTGGGTAGGTCATTGCACTTATTGATAAACTGGTGGTCTCCAAACCATGATTCAAGCAATTCGCGGCTCCCGCAATTATCACCTCTAGCGAGAATTTCGGCTTCATCGAACTGGAGTTTGTGGCCGGTTCTCGCCGAATGAGCCGCAACTTGAGAAGTGGCCTCATTTTGCCGCACTGCTGCCGCGTGTTCGACAATTCGTGTCCAAAGCATTTTTCCGTTTTCTCCAACGTAGTTGCTTTGCTCGCAACTGCACCAAATCCGATAAACAACTCCAGGTGTTTCTTGCTGCGACAGTGGGTCCATGGGTCTCATTACATGACGCCGAATGGTGCCCTCCGGTCTGTGTGTGAGTCCAACTCCAATATCCACGAGAAGGCTGCTAATGGCCTTCGATAGTTTTTCCCGTATGGAATAACTCGCCAACATTCAGTTTCAGTGTAATTTTGCTTTTGTCTCGTTTGTGCCTGCACCCGTTGATGAAGTTGCACGGGTAGCCATTTTTTCTGAACACCCGTCGAATATATTGTAATTCGGCAACCTTGTCTTTCGGTTCACTGCAGTGCGTCTCAACACGCCGATATAGCGTCCGTACGCAACTGCGTTTGTAGCTGATTGTGTGGTTCCTGTTGAAGTTCAGTACTTGCATCGTATTTATCGCGTGCCTGATTACTTTGATCTTTAGGCCACCACGATCTTTGTGGCAAACATGGCCATCGACGGAGGCCAGCTGGTAGTTTTCTTCCTCCTCCCTCGTTAATTATATGTCCGGGAAAACGCTGTTGAGACGTTCTTTGAATAACAGCACCTCATCCCGTTTGATGACGACGAAGGTATCATCCAAATACCAAGCCCAGAACTTCAGTCTGTGGTGGTCGAAAACAAGCGACTCCAACCGTTAAAGGACCACCTCAGCTATCATTCCGAAGATCGGCGAACCCATTAACATTCCCTTCACCTGCTCGTAAATTGTTCCGTCAGAAGTGAACTATATCCTGATACAAAACTTCAGGAGCTGAAGGACTTGAGCGTGTCCTTGGTGATTCTCGGTTCCATTGCGTTTGCTACGCAGGAGTAGTTCAATTGCCTCTGCTGCCAGGTCCTGCGGAATAGAAGTAACAAGTGACGGTACCGTTTTAAGAACATCTAGCGCAATTTTGTGACACATTTGTGGACATCCGCTCCTGATGCCGACAGATCCAGCTTTCGGTTACTCTATGGCTTGCGTATCCTTCTGGTGCTATCTTTTTTGCGTACCAATTTTAACCACATAGAAGGAAGTCCTCTTTGATAAAAATTTTGGAATAATTCTTTCAAAATAAAGCGCATCTCTTTCTACAACTCAGGATGGCCTTGAGCACTTGGCATAATTTTATCAGTTACTTAAGTAACCAAATTTCGTTCAAGTTGTCTCAAACTTTAGCAGTATTTCCACAATGCAGTGCATTTTACAACAAGTAATCCTTCGTCTCTTTCCTTTTGAGGCTCAGATATGCCATTTAATGCAGCAGAAAGGTATTTTGTGTTGAAGTATGCCCAAGAGTAGGCAAGTGGGAAAGCGAAACGTACCTACGATTTAAACAAAAAACGTGCTTACGCAGAGAACAAATTTCGATGCAGTACAATAGATTTCCACAGCAGAGTTCTTTATATCTGAAAAACGACTCTGAATGACCAACAGTTTCAGAAGTGAACCAAGATTTCTAAGTGGTTATTCGTTATACAAAGAAATCCATTTTAACAGCAAGCCTGGAAATTCAGATCCCTAAAGCAAATGTTTTAATGGTCATACTAACACGCCTGTGCCTAGTTCCTTAATACTGGCTATATAGCAGGCGGACAAGTCAAAAACTTTTCATTTTCTTCAAAAGAACCCTGAAGATTTTGACGTCTTAACCCGCTTTGTTTTCACGCATTAAGTCACATTTCCTATACATTATAACGTGAACAAGCAAAATGTTGACATTTGGGCACAGAAAATCCACCTGCCACATTTAAAACATGTAAGAGGCTCACTATAAGTTAATTTGATTTGCCATATCTAGAAGAAAACGTGTATAGATCCCATATGGTAATCGCAGATAATATCAAATTGTTAGTTAGTAACGAATCCAATCATTTAAAACGCAAAATTGTGAATTCCTGAACGATAAAACGTTCGGAGAATACGACTAAAACCGTGAACATATTGTCTGCAAGTCAGCAGCTGTTACTGGCAGTGCAAAGCACTTGAGGGTGAAAATCCGACAGAGAGTACAGACTGCTTCAAAAAACTGTTGCTTCCTACGAAATAGCTGTTCATAATCTTGGGAGTTTCGCTAGGACTCACCAGCTTGAAACTTCACTCCATTAAAACATATATCATGCCCCCAAGTTGTTGATTAAGAATTGTACTTTGTATTACTAATAAGTTTTATATTTACCTTAACTTAGAAAGCTCGAAGAAGCATGTATGCTTAAGGAGCAAAAAAACAAGTGTCCGGGAGACTAATTAACAAGAGTTTTCTTCCGCAGTTGCAAAATAATACCTGGTTTATTTACAGTTTAGTGACATATTTAGCGTTCTCCCATCCTTTGAAAATAGTATGGTATTTGGGTTTGATCAAGAAAGGGTTATAATGCAGTAGATGATACGAGCTTTACTTTTGCAGATTGCAAATCTTAGTCGGTTTTGCAAAACCCCTCGTTTTAAATTGGCTGTCAACTCCACTGCCCCGAGGATTTCGGGGGTTTTTGCGATCATTCCCTTTTGAACCTAATTGTTTTGTTGATCTTCACGATGGATTCCTCCTTTTTCGCCACCTCACTGGTCAGCAAATGAGTATCACGGTTGCATCTCCCCACGGCCTTTTATATCCTCTGCTGGCTTCGGCTCTGAGCGAAGTGTCAACAATCGGTGCAGTTTCCTCCAGGCTCACTGCATTGATGGTTATTTCCGTTGTCATCCAAAAGATATTATAATTGTAGCAACAGCGAATACCCCATCTGGTTTAAGAGTTATTACTTGACTAGCAACGTGTTTTAACTTTATATATACTCTCACCTATAGTGTTCGCCTGCCATTAGCAATAGATTTATTCTCTTTAAAAGCAAGTGAATCATCTCCGTTATATTTTTTGATATGTGAAAGGAGTTCTTTTACAGTGCCTATAAAAATAAACTGAATAGTATATGGTGTTTTTTATTCATCCTAAATTCCCCCAAAGTAAATTCTAAGTTACCTTACAAGTTATCTAATTTTTTCTACTTAAAAAAATTTATTTATCGGAAAATAATGCCAGACAAATTGTGTAAAAATATTAACAAGCACGAGGATAAAGGACAAAGATAGGACGACCTCTCTAGCATGGCAGATCTCCATTATTCGAGCAGCCTAGTTGTACACCAATTGTGAGGATGTCTGCCCTATTTGAAAGTACTCCACCCTAGTGCACGCAGGGGCATATTCTTTAAGCACAGCAGGCCACAATGACTGGTCTTGACTTGACGCCCGAAGATTTTATCGGGTATTCGCAAGACTGTGCATCTACGCACACCTTTTCTGCTTTGAACAAACTTAGCAGGAGTTTTGCCAGCAGCATCATTTTCTGCATTTTCTGCTATTCTCGTGTGCAACCGCACGGAACTTCCAATCACGTGTGGGTAGGGTGCATTCCTGTTACTTTCTTAAAGTAACCATGGTACCTACCACCTTTTGACTGTTACCTACTCCCACATGTGCATGTTAGCATTCTTAACGCATTTGTAGGCGGCAACGGATGTCTGCTAGCGTTTTGACATACACATTTGCGTTGCATACGTTTCTAATGGGTGAGGATATGTTGGAATGCAGTTCTGTGCGTACCCATACAATATTCCCAATCTAAACTGGCGAGCGCGTTGGACGTCTGAGTAACGGGTCGTGGGTTCGATACTCGAATGCTGCTGCATAACCTGGGGTTGGGTATGAATGACTGTGGACGGCTAGTAAGCCACAAAATAGCGATTCCAGTCTCCCTCGTCTTTGCCGGCAATATTCATATGGCCACTAGTGTCGAAGGTGAAATATGCTTTCGTTGCATAGTTACTTCGGGATAAATCTAGGTGAACATTAATTTAAACGTATGCGACCTCTACCATGAAATGAATTATAGTTTTTCCATCACTTAATGAAGTCAGCTTGTTTGATATTTTTACAAATTTGGGAATTTAACTTTTAAATTACTTGCATTACTCAGACAAATAAGTAATGCTCTTTATGGTTGACCACTGGTTATGCATGCAGTCCGCGTCATAGGCCAATCTGCTGAACCTCACTTGAATTATAAGTTCTGCTACATTTTCTGCACGTTTACTCTCAAAGACTCAGTCTGACGCAGTCGGAATGTCAATTTTTATCTATATATACTTATTTTATTTAGCTTAAGGGGCGTATTTAATGTGTTGCAGTTGTCCGCCTGAAGGTTTTAGGCGTTAGTTTGCAGTTTTCATCAATGAATTGGTTGAGATCCCCGTTGGTGTGCAGGCTGTACTTATTTATTGAATATATAACTTGTATTTTACGTTTTAATTTTGAAGGCTGTCCCGAATACACCGCTCGGCTTCATTGCTAACGCCATGTTGTTAAGACAGATAGGACTTATTTCTATATCCAATCAATGCGTGCACTAACGTTTTTGGTTGGGACAGTTAAGAAATAGGAATGAAATTATAAGACGGTTTTATGCACTGATCGCATTTATTGTGATATTGGACGTCGGAGAGATTTGGCAGTTATCATATATAGCGTGGGTTCTGACAACAAATTAATGCTCTCATCAAAAGCGTTTTGGCACGAAATATTGTAAGAATCCTTTTCTGTTGAGTAGTCCTTTAATCAGGGCTCCGCTCTTCATGGTACATGTCTAGCTAATATCCTCCACATAATTCCTGACAACGCCCGAAGCTGCGAATCTTTGCTCGGTTTGCAACAGACGCGATTTATTTGGGGAGATTTAATGCAACGTTGTTCTAGAGAAAATTTCTCGAAACCATCGTACGTTGTCTTCCTAATAAAGCACTATATGCCTCAGTTCGTAGTACAGAAATTCAGCTAATTAGAGTGGACTTTAAGCCTTGATTCAATCAATTAAATAGCTAACTTTCACCCACCTCTAACTCACTCAATTCCGACCCCCGATTTCTGATAACACGGTACATTAAGTGTTTAAGGGAGGTCACCAATTACATTCGAATGAACTGTTAGAAAATTCAAGCTGTGCAACATCCTGCAATGGACCTCGAGAAGTAAATGTTATTTGTTTTAAATGACAGTACACAGGGTATAAACAAGTGTAATTAGTAATTAGTAAGCAAATCGGGTAAACGTATATGAGGCCAATGAAATTAGCAAAACGATGCACAATAATTATTTAAGTATTCATCTTCTAAGCAGAATTCACACCGTGGGTTCAAGATACGATGGCTAGGGGTTTAATCACGTTAGTGGGACCTGTCTCCTAATCCCAAGTGGGGCCGAGGTCACTCGTAGAGCGAACGGCGATTCCTCCTGTAGTTGCATTAACTGAATACTTGGTGAGCCTTTGAAGTTAGTTTCAATTTTTTCGGATGCCTATTCACGTGGGAGGTTTCTAACATTTACACTGTATGGCCAAAGTTATAATAAGATGCCAATATGTGAATCTTATTTTTTACTAAATCAATGATAATGAGGGCATCCAAACATTAAATAGCACCATTTTAAAGATAACTTTGACGTTAATTTTGTGAAATTCATTGGCAGCTATTCAGGATTTTGCCAGCTGTGGTTTTGGATCCTTTGTGATCTTCTGGTTTTATTTTTTTACTTACCGATCTTATTCATAATTTCCAAGGTTTGCTGAAAGGTTTGGAATTAAATTTCCCATTTTACGTACGACTATCCTTGAAAACCACATTCCTTCCTGGCTTGATATGTGAGATAACTAAATGCAGATTAGTGCAAATTGCTCACCGGAACAGGCTGACGTTTCGGAAAGCTAAGTCGGTTTTCCATTTTCAAAGCCTATATTGATAATATCGATCAGTGTTTTGAATGACGGGCTGAACTTGCCCACCTTATATTGATCGATTTCTTTCTCTCGTTCACTGCCTCGGTATCTATGTGGACTTTGTGCAGCTTATCGGCCGCTAGTGTTGGGTAACTCCACATCGGTCGAGGGCGCTTGTAAGCCTGCTTCCGATGGGCTCGTCGCGGGGCCGTGTTCGCTTATTCACCTTACTTCTGGCGTACCCATCTTTTCCTGTTCTTTACTTATATACTGGCGCAGGACTTTATAGGCAGTTGGAAGGTCTAGATGACTGTTGATAGAGTTGGCATCTGAATACCATGCCTCAAGCGTAATTCGTTCGGCGTTTGAGGTTCCTCGGCCTATGGTGGTCGCTCCTTGAATGTTTAAAGTGTTGCCAGGCTCTCCACTATGAACTAAAAGTTGTGAGTTTAGGTCTAGCCTTCGAGCTGCCAGTTCGTGCTCATGTAGGCGAGTTTGCAATTTCCGTCAAATTTCCGCGACATAGATGCAGTTCCCATTGTTTTAACATGTTAGGTAGACAACATATGCGGTTGGATGCAGTCTGATAGATGGACTACGCCTAATCCAGCGGGATGTAACAGTCGAGATACTGCCTTGAAGACACCTTTTATGTAGGGAATGGCCCTCCAGATATCGAGGTGTTGTTCTTTAGGCCACTGTCTGTTCACTTGGCACTTTTTCTGGTTGCTAAAAGAGCCTGGGTAGCCACTAGCTCGGAGGAGGTCATGCAGGTAATGTCATTCAGCTCTTTTGTCAACTGGCGTGCTGCAATGTGTTTCAACTCTTTGGAATAGAGTTCGGACACAGATAAGTTTGTAAGACAGAGCTTGATTGCTATGAAATTTTATATTTGCTTTATGTTGGTGGCTTTTTTTAAAACTACAGTTTTCAGTTGTCCATTTGCACACTGGTGCACAAGCACATCGACGAAGGGAAGTTGGTTGTTTGTTCCAGCTTCCATCTTAAATTAGATATTTGGATCAACTGAGTTCAGTAATTCTTTGAAGTGTTCGATGTCAGATGTTTTGACAAGAGCAAAATTGTCATCGACATATTGAGCCACAAACTTTGGTTGCTCCTTGGCGAAAACCAAGTGTTCTATCCGTTGGCGGACCACTTCAGCAATCAGGACTGATAGAGGAGGGCGCCCATGGGAGTGCCTTTAATTAGTTCATACAATTGTCCACCAAAGGTGAAGTAGGTTCTGAAGCGCTGAATTAGAAGATCGAGCAAATGTTCGAAAGTCAGGGGCTCTTCCATGCCCTCGTAGCGTTCGGACAGAAGTTGTCTCGCAACAGCAATTGCTAGTTGCTGTAGAATAGAGATTAAGAGTGTAACGACATCAAAGGATAGCATAGATTCGTCTGGCTCTGACGTCACATGCTTTATTCGATCAAGGAACTGATAGGCAGAAGCTACCGTTGTTGATGAGCCAAACTGCCAGGAACTAAAGCTGGTTAATCATGCATTTTGCCAAACCATATCTACGAGTGCCACGAAGAGAGGCAATGGGCCAAAGAGGTATATTTTCCTTGTGCACTTTCGGCAAACCGTAAAATCGTGCAGTGGCTGTGTAAGATGGTTTCATGGAAAACCAATCGCTTGGCGTGATTACAGCAGTTACACTGAGTGTTGACAGGCTTTTGTTAATTTTAGTAAGCAGATTTTTTATTTCACTGGCTAAACATGATTTATAAGATTGATGGTCAATATTTAGGCCTGAGCATTTTTTTTCTCCCGCCGTGTATTGACTTAGACAATGCCCAGCTTGTCAACAATTTTGTCGCACAGCTTCACTGCTGATTCCCTTTGGCGAAAGCTTCCACAATCTACAGGATTCAAATAAGCCAAAAGCAAAAAGCAACAAGTACACTTCAAATGTACGCATTTGCTGTCTCACAAACGTAGCTGCGTCCGGAGTCTATTTCATAGAATTGAATCAATTTTTGGCACGCCGGCTGACAAAAGAGGTGAAAACCAATACCTGCATGGCCTCTTCCTAGTTATTTATACCAAAGCTAGTTTACGAAGTAGAGCAATCACCAAGCCAATGGACCACGTCCAAGTGTGTAGCAACATGATGTCTGGAGTGCCATTTCCTACATAAGAGGAGTTTCCAAAGCATTTTATTGACTGTTTCAACCCAGTGAATTAGCCATAGTCCATTAGCATGTAAGGCAGAGTAAGGCCAGACATCCCTGGGGAAAACACGGTAATTGCTAACCAAATCTGATGCGATGATGAAAACTGTATTGACGTCAAAAATGAACCGAACTTGCAGAACCGCATATATGAGAGCACACTGGCAAATTCCATGCAAGACACGGCCTAACAATGAGCCTACCACAAGGGAGGCAGTCTTACAAGCATGCTTCCCTAAGGTAAAGATGTGCAACGCCATTGGTCGTCAAGATCCGCAAAAATCAAACGAAAAGCTGGTACATCGAAAAAGAAAACTTCCAATAGACCAATGCTGACTGTCAGTAAAAAATATGATAGAAAGTTCTCAACATAGTTTTTGAAAATAGAGAGCCGAAAAAAAAATCTTTGAAAATTTGGCAAGAATAATATTATGTTCCGGTGTCTAACCTCTTTTTGCAGATGGTATTTCTGACTATTAGCCCATACCATGCGTGCTGGTATTATTTAACACTCCAACAATAGAGGCGATATAAAACGGTCAGTTAAAGATAAATGCAATTTCAATTTATTTGATAATGTCGTCAGTAATACTTGCAACTTTGACTTCGTCATTTTTTTACCCAAAACATTTTTGAATAATTTTCAAAATAAAACGCACTTTTTTTACAAAAATATTATATTGCAATTCTTTAGAAAAGATTGACGTACAGTTAAAAAAACACAACTGAATTACCTGAAAAAACTGTAATGTGGGATTTTTCATGTGCCGATTTCCCTACAAAAGTACCCGGGTTCTGATGAGAGAACGCAAAGTTCACTGTCTCAAAATGTCTGTATCCGACACTGTGCATCAGGTACCGGAAAGTTTATTATAACCCGAAATGGACGAAAGCTTTCGAAAGTGCTTTCATATGCATATTTGTGATGACTTGTTCTTGCAGCTCCGGAAATAAAGGACCATTCTTTTACCGAACCTCTGCAAAAAAATTATAAATTCCATACTTCCCTTGGCGCAGGGATTTACTTCGAATACTATTGCGACTTATATTGTGGCGTTTAAGTCTTAGTTTAACGGTCATGTGTTCAGAACGCTTAACTGCTTAAATAAGTACGTACGTTACACTTCTGACTGTCTGTTGGCAGCTTGTGAATAGAACGCGGTTATCTTGCAGTGGCGGATGAACTCCAGCCTAAATATTCGTACCACATTTCGGTCTGGCCATCGAATATTATGACCAAGTCCACGTTAAAGATCAATTTTGGAGAAAATCAAAAAGCTCAAGAGAGAGAATCCAGTATTTAGATTCTAAACATTTTTAACACCTGAACGAGGGAATATTGCATTTGAAAATCCCATAGACCCTTAAATTTGGCCGTAGCATCAGCAAATCCATGAAATTAATTATGCCATGAATTCGCAAAATATCTGAAAAATATGTAATTTTATGTAATATTCCAGTAAGTCTACCAATATTGATGTGCACGATACCACTTTTAATCGAAATGGTACTCATTTCGACGTGTTGCCCAAATACCATATAGAATGTGATCAAGTAAAGAATTATTTCTTGCTGTACATCAAATAAGCATTTTGTGCAGATATTTTAAAGCATAGTTAAGTAAAGAGCGCATCTTAATCTGCATTTACGAGTTTAGTTAAACTCTCAAATCAATAGAAATATCAACCTTTATTTCATGTGCAATTTTGTTTTTGTTGACTAGGCTGTGAAACGTAGAAGGGCTTAATGTTTTGTCAATATTACAATATGGTGGCTAGAAGTCGTCAGAATTTGGCAGTTTAGTCAATGACGATGATATTTCGTTCATTTACCAAAAAACTGCCAAAATTGCCATTCAAAAAAGTGCTTTATTTACCTATTCATTTTTAAAGACAAAATGCTGTATGTCTTTGAAAAATGTCACGGCTTACTCATTTCAGAGCCAACGATAATGGAAATTAAACGTATTGGTTGTGTAGTGGTTGTTTCAGTGCCCATGCAGGTATTATTTTCTTTTTCTCATCTGCAAGTCGTCAAAATAGGGTGCAATCCGATTTTTCACCTTTCCTGTCTTCTAGTATTCAAATACTTTCAGGAAATGTTCAGAAAAACGAGAATGAAGGTGCATTCAATCCAATAGCAAAAATCATCTGAAATTTATTTCCGTTCAGCCGGTAGGGGTACAAATATAGCTAACAACAGGATATTCATTTAAAAAATTTATACAATTGTGCGCAAATCGGCCACTGGCATTTTTGAAGGATGAAGTGCTATCCTCGCAATGCGTCTGAATACGAAACCAGTATCTCTCTAATCCCATTTGCTATTTAAAGTAGAATACACGAAACTAGGACGCGCAAAACTACTCGGACAAATGTAAATTTAATTCGCATGGTTTCATTCAGTCCTTTCGACGCCAGCAGCCCAACAGCAATCAGAAATTGCTTGAGATTGCTACACACTGCATCCGGATGCATACGTCCTCGGAGGCACCGCACATTTAATGGATTTAATCTGCGTTCGCTGCCTGCCATTTTCGTTCGGACTGCGTGGATCAATATCCACTTCCTCTTCAAAACTGAAAAAATCTGGGAAAATCTTGGCTTGCAGAAGCCTTCCCATGCATACCTCTTTAAATGTACTTTTAAAATGTGCATAAATGTTGCTGTCCTGTGCAAACTCCACAAGTCACTTTAACGAAAAGTCACAGAAGGGAAATCGTGACTTTAGCGAGGTTAATTGCGAAGACAACGCCAGTTGTTTCGCATCTCAATTAGAACATAAACCTAAAAACGGTAAAAATTGCTTGATCAGCGGTCTTCACTAGCAGATGTAGAAGGTGAGCGGCCAGAAAATATATAAAACGTAAACAACCACCGCTTAGCGGTCAGTTAGGGGTTTTGGTGGAAAGGTCACTTCAAAGTTATATTGGCAATAAGAACTATTTTTGAAGGCGTATTCTTTACAGTGGAACCCAACTCTGCAATTTTCGCAAGCGTGTATTTAATGCTTGTGATGATATTTTCTGCGTGTTTATATCTCCTGTAAGAATTTCAACCTGATTTTCTATTTTTCAATTCACAGCGCTGTATTGGGGTACAGTGTACATGTTGAACAAAGCACCTTATATTTTGGAGCTCGAGTTTTTTACGAGTTTATTCTCTGGTGAACAAGACTTCAAAAAATTAACCAGGTTTTTAAAAGCTAACAAAAAAAGCTTGTAAAAATTACTCCGATTCTCCATAAAATGCGTTGTTTTTTAAAACACATAAGCTGTGGTTATCCTGATAAATAATAATTTTATTCTTCTATTGATGTAAGTGACCGTGTAGGCCACAGCTTCTTGATTTAAAGTAATCGACCTAACACTGGACAGGTATTCAATATTACAAATTTCTCCAAAAAATTTACATTTGCTGCAAATTTAACAAAAAATATAGAAAAAAATACTTTTACGCTGACAAGAAAGTGGACATCACTTGAGTCAAGCGTCACTCCTAGACGCACACCTGGAATCGCACTTCAAAAAACGGAACGATGAAGTTATATATATATATATATATATATATATATATATATATATATATATAGTAACGTATATATACGTATATATATTGACGTATTACAATGGTAGTTGGGTGCTCACCGATCGGTTACAGGACACACTCGTCCCGTTGTGCCTTGGTTCTAACTCTCAAGCCCCGCCAGCAGCCCAAAGAAAGCTTAGGATATAGGCATGAAAACATGATCGACAAAGACAAGGGAGACTGGAATTGTCATTTCTAGCTTATTAGCCGTCACAGCCAGCCATCCCCGACCTCAGGCGCTGCAGTGCCCGAGGCTCGAACTCGCGAGCTTGTTGGGCAGAAGTGAGACGCTCTTCCCACTGCGCCACGAGATCGTTATCTTGCCGGTTTCAATCGGGAATATTAACAATGGTAGTTGGGCGCTCACCAATCGGTTACTGGACTCACATGTCCCGTTGTGCCTTGGAGCTAACTCTCAAGCCCCGCCAGCAGCTCTAAGGCAGCTTAGGATAAAGGCAGAATAACATGACCGACAAAGACAAGGGAAACTGAAATGGCCATTTCTAGCTTATTATCTGTCATCAGCCAGCCATATCCAACCCCAGGTGCTGCGGTGCCCGATGTTCAAACTCGCGACCTTGTTGGGCAGAAGTGAAACGCTCTACCCACTGCGCCACGAGCTCGTTGTCTTGCTGGTTTTGATCGGGAATATTAAAAATAGTAGTTTGGCACTCACCAATCGGTTACTGGACTCACTTGTCCCGGACGAGTGATTCCTGTAACCGATCGATGAGCACCCAACTACTATTTTTAATATTCCCGATCGAAACCAGCAAGACAACGAGCTCGTGGCGCAGTGGGTAGAGCGTTTCACTTCTGCCCAACAAGGTCGCGAGTTCGAGCTTCAGGCACCGCAGTGCCTGGGGTTGGATATGGCTGGCTGATGACGGCTTAAAAAGCCAGAAATGGCCATTCTCTCTCCCTTGTCTTTGTCGGTCATGTTATATTTACGTATATATGTATATTTGTTGAAGAGCTCCTATAAAGTTCTTAGGATATTCACTGATATTTTCTTCTTTTTTGATGACCAGGATAGGAAACAGCCAAATGCAGGATGCACAGCAGTGCTGAAGGCGACATGATCGCTTGAATAAGAGTTTAATTATTCTGAAATTGCGGATTCCCTCGGAAAGACATCATCAGAGACAGATTGAGATAAAGGTATTGAGATAGATTTTGCTCTGCGGCCTTTTTCAGTCAGACGCAGATGTCATATGTGCGAATCTTCGTTTTAATCTTAATATGAAGGCAGTAGACTTGGATTGTGATGATTTTGTTTGATTTTTCAAAAGGAGTTAACCGAATAACAAAGGTTTTTCACAATCTTAATTTTGAAATACCTGTCATTGAAACCCCTTAACCTCAGTTGGGTTCTTTTTCATGGAAAGATGATAATTGTCCTTTTATCAAAGGACTATGTGCTTTCCTGTGACATTAATATCAGCTCAGTCTCATGTCAACCTTTAAATACCAGTGAAAGTTCTACGGCACTAGTATAACCAGTTATTTGTGTATCCAGGTAGATTTTTTTAAGCTATGACCATTAAATCGCAATGAATTTAAGGTGTGTATTTTAGATAAATGTTCACAACATGAACCTTTTTCTTAGTCAAGTTCACGGAAGAGTTTAAAACTTTTGTCTTTATTCAAGCAGTTTTCAACCGATATCTTACTATTTTTAGTGTAGATAAAACATTCATGGTGAATTAAAGTGGAGAGCCAAGTTACAGGAAGCCATTCAGTAGATGAATTTGACATCTCTGTAAAATTAAAATGATGAGATTCACATTCTGACCACTCCAGCCTTTCAAAAATCATTCCACATCATGCATGGAGTCCACATTCATGCTGCAAAAACAATGAATACCAAGGATGGGGAAATAAACTCCTTTTAAGCTTACTTTTATGTACAATGATACATTTTGAAATAAATAGATAAGTAATTATTGTCCTTTCCTGATCAGTCAGCATATTTTTGAACTGTATATTTATACAACGTTAAAAGAACTCTCAGTTAAAGCGCCTTCTGATGCGTTCTTTTTTAATGTATCAATGAAAAAGATCAAAACGAACAAGTTTCACGAAGTTATTAGTTAAACTACGAATAGCAGCAAAACTGACTTCCCAGGAATTATTTAAGTCTACTGAACGAGTTTTCAAATTAAAAGAATAAATTATGAATATCTTCAGACAAGGGCCTTCATTTGGGCCACATGCATTTACTCACCGTTTGAACAGGGTTTAGGCATAAACTGTAAAGCTAAACGTAGCGTTCCTGGTGTCATTAAAAACTATCGTTGGAACAAATATTTTGTTTTCGTTGTGTTTACAAAATCTCGTTTCAAATGATAGCGTTGCATGCTAAGAAACGGAACTCGGAAAAAAAATCAAGGTAGTTAAACATGTTTAAAAAATGCATGATAATGAAGATTCTCAAAAGTACTTAAATGATGACCGATTTGGCTCATATTTTAACATTGCTTTAACAGAAGGTAACATATCTCAGGTGAAGAAGCTATCAAGTTTGCAGTATATGTTGGCATATTTTCAAATGTGTGACCAGCTCCATTTATAATTTCAAATACATCAGCTAACCACTCTCATGACCTTTTACCGAAATTGACAAATATAATCATAGCAGAGGGCTTACCGAACGATATACTGGACCAATGATTCACTTCCCTTAGATTTTCAATATAAATAGGGTTTAATTAACTAAAACTATGTAATGCGATATAAGGCAGTAAGATAAAATTTTATCCAGCATGACCACAATTTAAAAGAAACAAATAAGCGTGTTCATGGAAGCAGATCAGATTTAATGGTCGTTCGAAAATTCCACCAAATTATTTTTTTTCACCGATCTCGTCTTCTATAATTGTTTCTTTCATTTTATTGCCAAATTATGTCTTTATTTCATCAGGCATTTCGTGTGTGTAACTTCGTTCAAGTGTGATATAGAATGGTGTATAAATAGCTCGTAAACGATGTCATAAATTGAATGCAGTAATAAATTCGCCCTTTTATAGCAGAAGTCGTTTAGTTCAAGTCTTGGTAGGTGTCATTTATGTGGAAATATCACTATATGTTTCCCTCCTTGCGATAATCACTTGAATCACCTTAGTTAAATGACATTATACAGTGTACTGACAGATTCTCGGTACACCTTCGAGCAATATAATTTAGAATGCCCGTGAATAAATCTGTGATAATATTAGGTCTGTCAAGGTTTGAGTTTCGTAAACGTTCCCGTGTTCATCTGTACGAAATAAAGAACTCCGATAAACTGGAATGTTGCTTATTGATATTTAAGAATTTAAGAAGCAAAATGTTATAACGCAAACTAAATATTTTCAAAACCCCACGAGAGTAATATATGGGAAAGAATTCAAACAGGGCTTTGTAAGTACAGATTTCACGACTCTAACAGAAATTGTCAGTTTGATTGCTTAATACTTATAATTGTTGATCGTTTTTCGCAAGTTCAATTTGAAAAATGGGTAATTTTATCAAACAACCTGACACAAAATAACCTAATGAAGACATTAACATTTTTCTGGAGAGCAGAGTAAAGATTTTACCAAAATCCAGGTCCTATTTACTTAGATTGCAAACGTGTACTCTGTTCTTTTGTCTATCAAACTAACCAATGTTTTCGTGCTGGGGGCTCGGAAGTGAGCCCTATGGTAGAACTGGAAGAGTGAGTATCTACGTACCAACTCTGTGAAATGTGTGATGCTCCTGTTTATTAAGAAAGCGGCGTTACCTCTGGTCGAGTACCAAACAAGTCATAATTAGATTTATCAGCACTTGAAAGGTATATCATATGCATACAATCTACTTTTATGCCATCTGATCAGATAAGTCGAAGGATTTTATTTCACATTCCACTCAAAAAATTATTTAGGTTGAGTAGTTATTTTGTCTATAATACACAACTGTAAATCAGCTTAGAGGGAAGAATGGCAGTTTGGTCTCGACTTAACTCGGCATGGATCAGTTAAGGGCCACGAAAAAGGAATAACTAAGAGCTTGCTTATTCTCCATCACCGAAAAGAAAAACAATTCGTTTTTTAACCTTAAATTCACGAATTCGTGCAGTTATCTATGACTGCATTGTTACCTCGAAGTACACCATCTGCGAAGTTAAATGGAATACATTTTCATCAAAATGTGTGGCTAAGGTTGAATGTGCGCGCCCGCGTGGAATAAAATCCTGCGATGTTATCTGCGCATTTACTATGCTAGATAAAGGTATTTCATGTTGTCATAGTAGAACACTACATTAGAAACTTAGACTCGAGCTATGTTTATCCATGTATTATAGTGCAAAAAGTAATGGCCAGAGGTTTCGTTAGCCTTTCCATCTCCCTGGTAGGAATTAAAATGTTTAAAATAAAGATTTATTCTTCTGGAGTTATTTCGTTGAATTCTTGTTGAAAGATCAACTAAAGAGTTTGTCACTCAGTTAACCAAATTTTAACTAGAGTAATATGCTCACCTTTTCCTCTTAAAACTCGTATGAGACCGCAACTTACGTAATATTCTTGCCATTACTTTTTGAACGTATTTGAATATAAACATACGCTTTTTTGAATAAATTGGCAGGAAGACCGCATATTTCAGTTCTATCCCAAGGATATATGGCCACCATCCTTACTAGACCTAAATCCCCTCGACTAATGCATTTGGGCGTATGTAGAGGGAAGAGCCTGCAACAAGCTTCAATAGCATTGATGCCCAGGAGTTCTCCATTGTTTGAGAGTGGAATAAGATGTTGACAGAGTTCATTAGGAACATATGCGCCAAAGTCAGACCGGGCATGAAAGAAGTCATTGCTAACAATGTTCTCATATTGAAACGCTCATTCCTAATATGACCTTTGAGTCTTTAATGTAAAAAACATGTGTTTCTCCAGATACTTGTTCTCGAGCTGGGTTAGGTAGCAGTTTAGATCACTCAATTTACGCAATTAGCGGTCGCTTATACAAAAATTGTTTTGACCAGCTGTCAAAATAAGTGCGAAGGCTGATATTGAGAAACCTCGTTTCAAATGAAAAATAATGGACCAATCCGGTATCAGTTACTTCATGGAAACAAGCTGTCGCTTTTGTACGGTCATGGTTTTACGTAGAGAGCACCCCAAAAACCAAGAACTCACGACTAGTATACAACTTGGTGGTAAATCTAAGTTCCCGATAAATATCAACACATTTTTATCTCGTCAGCTAGGTTTTTTCTTTACCGACTTTGCAAACCGTGTGTGCGACAGCACGGTTGTCACATGTCGGGACGTGTAGTGATAGGAAATCTTTGCAGTATTTAACACAGTTTCGTCTTTCCATCTACCTTGCTGGTCGAAACGACGACAAAATGTGGGCTTAAGCGTTGAGTTTTTCAAATCCAACAAGGTCATCTGAGCTTTTCACTGAAAGACCGTTTTTATCTAAAAGGAAGGAAGTTCATATTTGTTAAAAGATACAACTTTACCTGTTACCTGCCGTACTCAATAAAACCATTTTAATTAACAAAAAGAAGCCTAATTCAGATATGTTAACCATATGACCTATGTTATGATAAAATAAATTGAGATTCCGAAACGCCGGACGTATATAAATCCTCTTGCGTTAGTCATACCCCCTTTATATCAATTATAAATATAATCTTTGTTAATTTATTATTCTCGCTATAAACAGTCAAAAATGAATGCCTTCGTAGATTTCCTAAATATAATATTTCGCAGAATTTATAGGACATATGCTGCATTCAAATTTCATTTTCAAATTTCATGGTTGTTTCATGCACTGGGTTGCTTCCTACTCCTTTCGGTCAGTTGGCTATGTTCGCTCGAAAAAAGTGACCGGCATGTATGCGATTACGAAAGTACGACGACGGGAACAACCTTCCGTTCGACCTTTCAGCATTGTGGTTCGGTTTAAAATTCCTATTTTTCCTGTGCGTCCGTGGACCATTACAGCTGCTGTGTCAATGGGAACCTTCAGGAGATAATTCTAAGAGGAAGTGAAAATAGTTCTCACTTCATCGATCAGCCATTATCATTTTGCTTGCATTATTGTATATGTAAACTCGCTGCATCCAAACAATAAGGTGGTGTTAACAATAATGGATATTACTCTGAGTTAAATATTAATAAAAACAGTGTGCAACTAGGCAAATTTTAATAAAATAAAACATCGTTTTGGAAGATTTTGATCTGCATAAACTCCACGATGTTATTGTTTAAATGTTGTAGGAAATTCTTCCTTACTATCCTTTAATTTAAACGTCCTTTTTAGCCAAATGCACCTTTACTAGTCTATGAAGTATACTCGTTGTTAGTCCACAATTGGTAAACAAAATTTTCCAAAGAATTCTTATAACTAATATGCAATTAATTTACACAAAATCTACATCAATGGTGAATATGACAAATTAAACTTTTTAGCGGCAACGTACCTGTCTCAAAGAGAGCACGGGTTGAATTATCAACTCTGCAATGGAACATGCCTTCAATCTATGTACGTCTTCTGAAACTTAGTAATATTAGATGAATTTCTGATTAAAAGGCCCTCCTTATTGCTACTATCGTATTTCTTCCGGAAAGAAAAACGTACATGGAGGTGTAATATTGAATATCTCAGAAAACACAAATGAAATCGTAAAGTATTAACAACCATTACAAGGCTGATTTGAAACGCATCGTAATCCAACACCCGAAATACTTTGAAAAAATTTAATAAAAGTAAATTCCTCTTAATATGCATAAAATTGTATGTTAAGAATTTCAATTAACAATTCCATTTAAATGTATTACTCATTGACCGGCCGATCAGCATGTCAGCTTATGAAATATTCTATTCATGTGACGACTTTGCCAGCACAATCAAGCGAATATCGGTTTGACTTAGTCAAATGCATCTTAAACAATAAATAAACGGAAAAAGAAACCGCCAATTCTCGTGAAACGTGTTGGGATATATGCTCGAAATTTAGATTGCTTGGTAGTGGCCATAATTTCCACTGCCCTTAATCTGGAAGTTGACTGCTTTCGACTATACTCATCAGGAAAATTGTCAAGTCATTCTACTTTCAGTGTTTTTTTTACTCCTTTGTTTACATAGACAAGCCTTCTGAACATGTTAAACTTCAGGTTTATTAGGAAGGCTAATTTTTCACCTTTTTCGGAATTTACCATTTTTCTAAGAAATAAGTATTTCTAAACTACGTAATATTAATTGTTAAACCACAATATGCCTTCATTTTAAGAATGATAGTGTATTTACTCCTATACAACGTCAATGGACGCAGTGTTGGTTGATTTCGCATAACGTGCTCCATCTCATGAAAGCCATGAGAAAACTTAATTACAAACGGTGGATGACAAAGCGGATATTTTAACTTTTATTTTGCTTTAAAATACGTGTGGATTCATATAAGGTGTTGTAAATCAATTGAAAATTACAAGATACTTAATCAGTCAGTGACAATTATAGGGTTATCGAGATTTCCTGTGGAGGAGCTGCATTCTACGGATTTCTTTGGACCAGCTTCTTTTTTTCTGTTAGGAATCCAAGCCGTTGACTGCATTAACTGCAGTTAAATATGCAATAACATGCAGCTTGAGTGAGGTCAACAAACCCTCACTGATGTTTATATTAGCTGGCCCTACCTTATTCCCTCTCTGGTGATGGGTTCAAACAGGAAACTGAAACGTTAGGCGAAAAAAATCTTGTAACAGTGATGGTGGTTATTTCTTTTCAAGTAGTTGACGTACTTCATGAAATATGTATAAAAGTTAGAAATATTTTTTTCAATTAGAAAGTATTCCCTTCGTGAAGTTTTATATTAAATCGAAAGCTCTTGCGGTCGCTACAGGATAGAAAGGTTTGTATCAAATAACTTCTGGCTGCCAGCTAGAATCGCATTTCATAAAATATATGCGTAATAATATAACTGTGTTCCGAAAACTGTTGGAATCCTTATGCATGCACGTATATTGCATGTAACGCAAGCATAAAATATCTTTTTTCAACTCCATTGGTAAAAAAAACTCCAACTGTTTTTCAAATTTAACACTTAGAGCACTTAAACATTTTCAATTCCCGCGTTATTTCCTTTAGGGTTGCTTTATACGCTCCCTGTAAGCAAAATCATAACGTTATGTGCGCTAAAATAAAACAGAGTTCAGGAGTAGTTAAGGTTTTCAATGAACGATTAATGAGATATAAACTTCCTAAAGGGAACTAAAGGACAATTCGCAATCTGGAAAATTTCAGTCACGAATGCTTTCCAAACAAAATGATACTCAAGCTCATGACGCGAAGAAAGGACACTTTGTGTCATGTAATTATACAGGTGAAGTGTTCCATAAATGTTTTCATTAATTTCTCTTTGAATTCATAAATGTGCCTACAATCAATGTGTAAAATGCCCCCTAATAAAGTGGTCATCTATGACCGAATGGGGATTATTCAGCCGACTGAAAAGACACACACTGCAAAGACGATATCAGGACTTCGCTTAAATGTATCTGGATTTTAGCGTTGATGATTATTAATTAAACGCTCTGCATTCAGGCCGTACTATACGGAAACACATTTTATAATTCAGGTTAATATTTCGTTAACTAAATCAGAAAATATATTTATAGCACAAAAGTCTGGGTTTGTGTCTGACAACCAACTGCTCTTATCTGTGATGGTTTTTTATGCCGATTTTAAAGGAAAAATCGGAATAATAATGCAAATAAAATTATTATTCTAGATATTTTATCTCATTTTTTGCAATAAAAAGGTTTACGTGTGTTGATAATGTTCTTGCGATTAATGCGTCAAGTGAGTCGCATCAGGGCATAAAGTAGCAAAATGTCTCTGAGCGGTGATTGCGCTGATTTACTCCAAGCGCTGTGCAATTTATACACTTTAAGTGTTAAGGTGTTAAGAAATGCGCTGGGTCTGTCTATCCCATGTTACCTGTTTCGTCGATTCGACTAAATTTGTGACCGGCGATTGCGACCGCACGAGAACGTGAACCTCAACCATCACCATTTCAGAATTCTAGCTGGGATATAAAAAATGACCGTTATCCAACAGTTATGGAGAACGTTGACTGAAGAAGGGAAATAAACGGGGTTGAAGTGGTCATTATCTTCCGCTCCCCTAATTACCACAAGAATATTGCCATTGGTTTAGCCATGTAAAAGATGTAAATGACAACTAAATAACACGGGGTCTAAGTTACATGTCATTTTCCTTTAAACCGTCAAAACAAGGACAGGCAGACTTGACACTTTTGATAGTTACAAATAAATTTATTCACTATTTGCTTTCAGCTATTAAAACCCGTACGATCCTATTCGCAAAATGCATTTTTGGCATGTGGTGGAAAACATCTTTCCGCCAGTTAAATTTTAGGTGGTATTCAGATTTACATGTGTTTTTCTCTATTGTTTTTATAGGTTTAATGCTGATTATGTATTTTGACTTATTCTCCTTAAGCATTGGTTAATCCAGACCTTCAGCCTTTAATTTCTAGAGTTGCAAAAATTCCCATCAATGGATTCAGAAGACTAGTTGGCAAGCATACACGTGCCTTCGGTCACGTGTTACGATAACTACGTTGACGACATCTTTGCGATTTCCAAAGCAAAAACCAATGTAGGTACCCTCTTAGATACTTTTAATCAGGCAAATCCTTCCATAAAGTTCACGTTGGAGGTAGAAACGGGGGGTTCGCTTCCTTTCTTAGACGTTCTCTTAAGCCTTAAAGACCTGACGGTAGTGTCCGAAGGAGCGTTCATCGAAAGAAAACCTGGTCTGGAAAATATACAAACTTCGGCAGTTTCGTACCCATCCAACAAAAACGCAATCTAGTCCGTTGTTTGGCGCAACGGGCTAGAAAATTTTTTTCAGCGGACTTTATCGAAGAAGAGCTCCGAAAGATCCAGAACTTACTTCGCGAAAATGGCTATCCGGATAGATTTATTACAAATAATATGGTCGCAAGACCAGAAAAACCCACCACACTTGCTGCGGAAAAGAATACTCTATTTCTTAAAGTTCTCTTCCAAGGGGATGTGGCAAGTGAACTCCTGAAAAGACGCCTTGACCAAGCCGTCGCACGAACCTTCCCAGCGGCGAACATGTGGATATTATTCTCAACCAACCCTGTTTTACACGGAGAAGGTAAGGATAGGTTGCCGGCTCAGACCACCTCCATGTGCATCTACTCATTCACTTGCTCCTGTGGAGCAGGCTATACTGTTAGTACGAGTCGACGCCTAGCCAAAATATTAACGGAACACCTTCAGCATGGCTGAGAAAAGGCAAAGTTAAAAGCATAAACAGCGCTTTTCTCGCACACCTGGTTGAGTCCGGGCACGGTGTGGACCCTAACGAAACCTTCCATGTGATTGATAAGTTGCCACTAAACTATCCCACTTCACTGGGTCAACGACTGCTAGCAACAGCAAAAGCCACCGCCATCCGGTTGAGAAAGCCGGTCTTGTGCGCACACAAAAGAACCTGCAGCAAGCTCCGCGCTTAGCGTGGCCAACGACGGTTTAATTACATGAACTCCAGGCCGTCTCCTCTTCCCTCCCCTACCCCCGACCCTTTATGAACGACCACCAAACCCTCACTGCCGCTTAAACATTTGTCTCTTATCGCCACCTCCGTCCCCTATTAACACGAATCAGTCGTAGGACGAGATTAAGCTTATTGATCATATGTTTTAGCTTGTACTCCGTTCCCATACAAATGTACTGGCCCGATGAAAATTTATGGAAAACACACGTATGCTTGCCAACTAGTCTTCTAAATCCTTTATTTCTGCTATTTTACTTAGAGTAAAAATCTGAAATGTGTCTCAATGGCCGAGGTTTTCTCTCAGCTGGGCATACTGAACGAAATCGGTCTCACTGAGCTATCTGACGACCGTTGATCTACTATTATTTTAATGCTGAAGACTGTCCTTTAGTGCATGCTGACAGTTTCGGGTATGGCGCGCATCCCAGTGGTTCTTATGCATCTTCCGACTGACTGTAATCCATTTTCTACTTAAAGCTTAGAATCTACGACTCACTATGCTTACGGCTCTTCCGGTATGCATGTTATATCATTCGCCATACCACACGTCACTGTGTAACTAAAAGTTTCTAGGAGAAAGAGCAACAAGAGCGTTTTTTGTAGGTGAAACCCATAGAAACCCAAAATACACCTGCTGAAATAAACAAATTAAAAAATGGGCCTAAACTTAATCGATGAAAAGAGCAAACTACGTTTAGCCAAATTACACCTGCTAAAATAAACAAATTAAAAAACCGGCCTAAACTTAATCAAAGAAAAGAGCACACTACGTCTAGCATTCTTTGAATTAATGGCGTAAAAATAAGGTAATAAGTAATGATTATTGTAAAAGGTCATTCCAGAAACACTTATCAGCACTGAAATGGGACTGATGCATATCGCCTGCAAAATAAAGCAGAAAGGATATGCTGCGTTAGTATGTGTTTTGATACAAAGCTTGAATATGGTTATTACGGTGACCTTTTATGGGATTTTGAAGAATAAAGGCTATTTTTTGCTACATTTTTGGACAGAGAAGCCGAAGGTCTTCTTTACATAAAATCCGCTGCACGTATGTTAACATCGTATAAATTTACCTTACTCTTTTAAATCGTGATATTAACAAACAAATGTATCTAGAGATGAAAGTTTCTTTCTTGACTTTTTTGTCAAAGATAAAGCTATGGAACTTCAAACAATCTATTTTGCAATGCGTAGATAGAACTAGTTGCATATTTTATACATTAAATAAGTTGAATCTCAGTTTTCCTTGAAAAATAAAGATGTGGAAAAACTTGGTTAATCCAATTCTTCCATATATTTTAGCTCTTCTCTGTGACCAGCGTCGAAATGTCTCAATAATTTTATCTTCATATATCCCGTTCGGAAATTTTGTCAGAACCTTTGCTGAAAAGTCTATTCTATCGCTTCTCCTCAGACTGTGATCGACAAATTATAAATGTGTCGCTTGTTCGTGCTTTTGGTTGAATTAAGTATAAGAAACAAATATGTTTTTAAAAATTATTTTTCTCTTTTGAAGCTTTGCCTTTGGAAAAAAGCAAAATCTGAATATGAAATCTAAGTGTGCAAGTTCTGAAACTTAGTAATAGTAGATGAATTTCTGATAATAGGCCCTCCTTATTGCTTCTATCGTATTTCTTCCGGAAAGGAAAACGTACATGGAGGTGTAATATTGAATATCTCAGAAAACACATGAAATCGTAAAGTATTAACCACCATATCAAGGCTGATTTGAAACGCATGTAATCCAACACCCGAAATACTTTAGAAGAAATTTAACAAAAGTAAATTCCTCTTAATATGCATAAAATTGTATGTTAAGAATTTCAATTAACAATTCCATTTAAATGTACTACTCATTGACCGGCCGATCAGCATGTCAGCTTATGAATTATTCTATTCATGTGACGTCTTTGCCGGCGTAATCAAGCGAATATCCGTTTGAATTAGTCAAATGCATCTTAAAACAATATATAAACGGAAAAATAACCGCTAATTCTCGTGAAACGTGTTGGGATATATGCTCGAAATTTAGATTGCTTGGTAGTGGCCATAATTTCCACTGCCCTTAATCTGGAAGTTGACTGCTTTCGACTACACTCATCAGGAAAATTGTCAAGTCATTCTACTCTCAGTGTTTTTTTTACTCCTTTGTTTACATAGACAAGCCTTCTGAATATGTAAAACTTCAGGTTTATTAGGAAGGCTAATTTTTAACCTTTTCGGAATTTACCCTTTTTTTAAGATATAAGTATTTCTAAACTACGTAATATTAATTGTTAAACCACAATATGCCTTCTCTTTAAGAATGATAGTGTATTTACTCCTATACAACGTCAATGGACGCAGTGTTGGTTGATTTCGCATAACGTGCTCCATCTCATGAAAGCCATGAGAAAACTTAATTACAAACGGTGGATGACAAAGCGGATATTTTAACTTTTATTTTGCTTTAAAATACGTGTGGATTCATAAAAGGTGTTGTAAATCAATGGAAAATTACAAGATACTTAATCAGTCACGTTTTCTTAAGCATGGATTTTGCAGTAAGATGAATAGCTATGAATTCAAAACAAGCCATCCGTGTGGGACAGCCTGTATCTAGGTATTTTCTGGTGTTTTTACAATATACTGCAAGTTACCACATTTCCTCTAATTCCTTTTCCATTAAAGAGCAAGCGACGATCAATTTTGATATATTATATCTAATTTTACAACAGTACCTAAAAGTCTTTTCTAACCGACAGCCTGTGAGAAAATGTTAATATATATTTCATGCGAAAGTCACCTATTTCATCCGCACCTACATCCTTACCAGTAGATAAACAATCAAGATGATTTTAACTTACTCATAGCCATATTTGGTGACTGTCATGCACATTGAATCTGTTTGAGCAACCGCTGTTTCTCGGTCCTCCCAGTGAGCACTCGAAATTACCCCAACTGACTGAGCATAGAACACCTCCTAAAACTGTTGGTAGTGATTCAGCTATCTGCAAAGATTAAAATCAAAAACATATTTTTTTATGCATTTTTGATAAAGCCCTGAATAGCGTGCAAATAGTAAAGTTTTTTTGCTCATTTACTGCAAAATGGGAATAGTTTCTTGGATTGACAATCAAAACTTATTTCAAATAATTTAACTGGTTATATTTGCTTTGACTTCGAAACAATCGCCTTTACCAGGATAGAAAACTACCCATAGCGCATATTAAATTGCTAAAACCATTAAAGACTGGAAAACACGATTATAGCTGGTCAGCTAACTGACAGCATTAAGTCATTAAATCCTGCAAGGTATTGCAGCAGTAACCATCTGAATTAACGCTACTATTTCCTAGGCTTAGTTGGCAGCGCTAAGTGAAATTTGCCTATACCTTACTATATTAAATACAGCTAGATATCGAAGGGCATACTAAGTTGTCTGTTCACACTTTGAATCTTTGCTACTACGCTGCATGCGGTATAAATTTAGAAATTACTTTTTCAAGATTATTAGTCCTAGATTTATAGTCCCATCTGCTGCATCGGATAAGAACATGATTACCCGAATCAAGAGACTAATATGGGTCACTTGGGTTTGTGAACCCGTTCACAAACGTTCTCTGAGTGGTACGAAACAGAAACAAATGGCAATTGGTACCAGGTACCAGGGTCAAATATACATCGAAATCCCTAGCTTTGTTTTAGTTCACTGACATTTTTTCAGTCGCTTTCTTCTACGGGAAGAAATATCACTATTTTATCAGATATTCTGACTCAGTAGTTTTGTTGCAGGACTCATAATGCTAAATACGATAAAATTGGGATTAGAGGGTGTTACAAAAAGAACAATCAGGCTGTAAGAAGGTTGCAGTATACAGGATTCTGGCCTTCTTGAATCTGAATTTAGAGTCGGCATCGTCAATTGAGTGTTCACGTGATCGAAAGTGATATCCATCGTCACGTTTGATGCGAGTTCGGTTAACAAGTGCCCCTATTAAAATGCTGCTTCTCCGGCAGTACTTAGGTAAGTGTCTCCAGATGCCATGTTACAAGGAAATATGCATTCTGGCTTTATTAGTTTCTGCACTGTTTGCAATGTAAAACATGAGACATCAACTGGCAAATCCCGTGTGTACTTGACGTATATGTAGGAGCTGTCACTAAAACATGGACCTGTAGTGAGTTGCTCCCATATCACACTGGCATTAAGAAAATGCGATCCGATCCAACCAGGTGTAGAAAGAATGGGTTAGGACACATGAATACTTAACCTTCCCGAAATAATGCACAAGGCCATTCATATTCCGTGAATAAGGCATTCTGTTAACCGTATTTTTAGGGAGCATATAAGTTAATTTTACTAAATCAGCAGTGTATTACAAGACTATTAAAATTTGCATCAACAATTCTCCTTTTTAAAGTTCAAACACCTCCACAATGATAATCCTTATTAGCAGATGGGTTTGAAAAACTACCTGTTCTAATAACAGTCAACATTTACGAACTCTGAAATAGCCTCCGTATATTTCTATTTTTATGTAAACTAGTTCCATTTATTTGTAATACATCGTGAAATTAGCAACAAAATATAACTTTCTTAATCACCTATTGAAACAATTTGCTGGCTTAAATAAAAACTACCAATTTTCGCTTTATCGTATAAACCTGATGAATTTGGCTGCCAATGTGATTTATTAGCTTGGATTAGTAACATGTAAATGCTCGATTAGTCCAGACTAAAGTAAGGAGATTTCTTGAACGGGATCCTCCAACTCTCAGGTTAATTGGCTAACACATTAGTGATTTTGCGAACAAAATTACTTCCTGTTTATCGTGCTTCATGCAGTTGGCCCAGAATTCTGACCAATCAAATTAACCCCAGCGCGCGCTAGTGTCCTAATTAAAATGCTAACTCCCACAAGCTGCTGCATTCTTCCTGAACAGCACTCCTGCAGTAAGATCTAACGGATTTGAAGACCAACAATAACATATATATATATATAAGCAAATTGGCGAAACATTGCCAAAATCAATGGTTTTTGCATAAACAATAATTAACTGTGGATACCACATGTCAATGAAGGAACCGGGACACCAGATTTTGGAATCACAGACTGTCATTCAACCGCTAAAGGATATTCCTGCGGTGATGTCAAACAACGCTACCGTACAGCTTGCGACTTCAGAGTGTCTTGTAGGAGATCGCTCTCCGACCCAAACGATACCGTTTTCGCCGTTGACAATGGACGTTGATGCTCTTTCCAGAATGAGGAGGAATTGTTTGGAACTTGAGAACGATAATTACATTCAAAGCCTACATTCAAAGCCTACATTAGATGAGCAAAGGGCCCCGTCGAGGAAGTCAAAGTGGATGAGGGTCATTAGGATGCAGTTGAATTCAATGCGAGCACAGGAGCAAAAACTGCAACAACAAAAGGGACACCGAACCTTTAATCAAGCAGCTGCCTCTGAAACCGATAGATCACGGGCTGGCCACCTGTTTGTACGTCGAAATATCGAACGTCCCAGCTCAAGCGACGAACGCGTATGTTCATGGAATATTGCTGATTACAAATTGGTAGTAAATATTAGAATCTCAAATACAAAAGCTTTAAAACTGCAAACCTTTTCAAGGCTCCTGCAAATTAAGATCTTATACAGCTGCTCACCTTTTAAATTTTGCATGCAACCATGTCGTCGTGAGAATATACTGAGGCTAACCAGTTAGCTTCTTACGCAAAATGGAAACGCGGAAAGCAATTGGATACCTAAAGCAGGTCAGCTGGTGTAACCGATATGGCAAGTCAGAATAAGGCGAACAGTAAGTACAGCCATAACCGTTGAAAGAAACTTCTGATTATTACTGTTTTATATCGTTTACTAGTAACTGCAAGCTCCAAATATTGAATTTCATTACCCTCGTTTGAAAATGAGTCTGGTGACTGCTCAAAATTAGACTCTTTAATATCAAGTAAATGAACCTTTTTCAGCTGTTGTATTGCTCTCTCCTTTAAAGCTACGGTGAAAATATCTAATTTGTCATCTTTTTGATTTGTAATTTTTTTCTCGGCGTTCTTCTGGGATAAGATACCACTTAATGACTACGTGTTTGGGACGTATGGATATAAATTGGATTATTACACGTCAAGAAAATTCATCAAACATATGCAGCTATTATTTTTACCAGCAAACAGTCACAGGCCACAATTCTATGCAGGTTGTACATATCTGTTTCCTTGATTAGTATACGCTGTACCAGTGAGCACCTTTGCTTACTTATATGCAAGTATATAACTGTTTTTCAATGCACAAAAGTTTAATTCTATAATTAGGTGTTAGCATATTCTTTAGACTAAGATAACCATAGAGAAACGTTTTAGGAGGACTCAATTAATCACTGTTTATGAACCTGCAAATGCCTACTTGAAAATCGCCGAACACGCAAAATATTTTAACCATTCCTATTAGAAAAGGAAGGTGTACCTAAAGCAGATCTATGCTGCTATTTCTTGCGCATCAAAATGACATTCCAGAAAGACGCACCGTAAAAAAAGGTAGTTGATTTTATGAAAGTGCACATGATGTAGGGAAGAACGATATGATAATGCAAGAAAGGATATTATGTTTAAAAATCTATCAAGAAGTATATGGTTTTCGAATAAGAAGAGTTAAATGTCTTAACATTCCTTCAGAAGCACGCAATTTCAATTGTTTTATGATATCTGAAAGGATTAACTGAGTAAAATGTTTCGCATGCTTAACGAAACACATATGGTACTATATGGATGCTCTTTTTTCCTTATTTTTCTTTTTAAATGTAATACTCCTTTCAGTTTTCTGCTCAGCTGAGTATTTATCAGGAATCTCGTTATTTTACTCAAAAAAGCAGAATTCTCGTAAGCCAAAAATATATTCTATTAAATGATTCTCACGAAAATTCTACGCCTCATTTAAATACGAGATCCCACTATGATGCATAAAATCTTCACATTTTTAAAATTGAGTTTTCGGAGAACTTTTAACTGTGGCTTGAAGAAAGACTATCATATCTGAAAACCTAACTTCTCGCATTTTAATTGGCTGACATGGTATTTAACAAATGATTTAATGAAGACTGTCTAACACATGAAATTTTATCCTCGAAAATTAAGAGTTTAGTAGGGCCCAGATTTGAAATTGTTTATTTTTGTACTGATTTGAGGCGCAAAATGTTGTTAACTAAAGAGGAGCTCATTGCTGGGCCAACCCTTCTTGTTTGTGAATAATAACATGAGCAAGACATTTTTAAATATATTACATACAAAACGGAACTTTTTATATAGCGTTCATGAAAATCAGGTAAATGGAGATATGATAAATCACATTGTTTTCCGAAAAAATGACGGCTTTAGTTTTAAAAATTCAGTTTTGCACATGTGTGACTTCTTATGCCAAACAACTCAGTAGTAAACTTATGTGAGTGTATTCTGTTTTACCACACCGATACTTCCGACTGGAATGAAGCATATATACCAGAAGCCGATATAAGTCATCATTTTTCTCCGTAAGGCTGAGCGCAAAAGATGCCAAAAAATATCAATCTGCAGTTTAATATTATTGATTAGGGAAAATTGAAATGGAAAGGGCAGAAGATTGAAATTTGTTTGCAAAATATTTGTATATAATTAGCCACTCGGTAGTGCATTTACAATCTTAGAACTGGGCCTTATAGTAAGCAAGTTGAGTAAAATTGCTCTAACAGAAAAAAAGTGAGTAGTTTCCTTTGCATCAGACATCGTACCCCTTATTTTAAGTGAAGTCAGAAAACCGGTCGAATGTCCCATATTTTTCCTTGGCTTTTTCTTTGAGAAAAAGCTGAGTAGATAGCCAATCGGCAATGAAATATCTAAGTAATGTCTTTCTCAAGAGGTAGCTTATTATAAGAGTTTTCTTAATCGTTCTTAGTAATACTTATGGCCAAATTATGTTGTGTGAATTTATTCTTTTCTACAGCGAGTTTTCATATTTAGGTGTGCGTACATATATGACCCATATGGGCAGTTGATTTAGAAGGACTCTCCCAGAACTCACTATTTCGGTAAATGCCTTTAAATATATTTTATTTCTAAAGGTTTTTATAAGCTCATACAACAACGTTTATGTTTATGGACAATAGACTGAAAACACAGGAAAATGTATGATATTTAACAGCATTAAAAGGATGATTACTTAGATAGCAATTTAACAAAAGAAAAGTCCCATTATTATGCACAAAATGGTGCGTTGACGATTTCAACTAGCAATTCCATTTAAATGAACAAGTCACTGACTGACCTTTCAGCATGTCAGCTTATGAAATATTCTATTCATGTGACGTCTTTGCCGACGCAATCAAGCGAAAATCTGTTTGCCTTAGTCAAGCTCATCTTAAACAATCTATAAACGGAAGCAGAAACCGCCAATTCAGTAGATTACCTAACTCAGGAAAGGTCTTTATCAGAATTTAAGGTAGTAGCAGGGCAGGCATTTTAAGGAGTTACTTCTGTTTTTGTATTAAATTGATGCATAAAACGCTGTTTAATTAAAACGATTTCACTTCAGATAAGTTTATTCGTGGGAAAACGGGGCTAAATGGGGTGAAATCCGACGTTTCTTTCTATACAGTAATTTTCTTTGGATATTTAAAGCTACGGTTAAAAACAGTTTACTTTTATGCGCAGAAATGTGAATGAACAATAACACAAGCACGAATAATTTGGAATACATCCCTTCAGAGAACAGAAAAGTTTGCTTTGTTTTCACGAATATCAAGTTAATGCAGGTTTAAGAGAGCAGTTTTTTTTGAGAAACCAAGGCAGATTTCGTCTATAAATTACGTTTGCAAATACATGACGTTTTGTACCAAAAAACGCTGTAATAAACTTCTGTGGATGTCTTTTGTTTTACTACACCGATAATCAAGACCTTAAAAGCGCATATATACGAATCACGATGAAACACTACCACCTTTCGCTTTCACGGCGTACGAGAAGCCTGTCATGACCATTTCGGTCTGCAGTTGACTATAAATGAATAAGGAAACTTGAAACGGAAGGGGCAGAAAATTGAAATTTTGTGGCAAAATCTTAGTATGTATTTGGCCATTCTCTTGTGCGTTTGAAATCTTAGAAGCAGACTGAGTAGTAAACAAATATATCACAAAATGCTCCAAAAGAAAGAGAATAGAGAGTTCTTTAATTTTCAACAGAAATTGTATCCTTTCTTTTCCACTAATTCAAACAACCGATTAAACTTTCCCAGTTTTTCCTTGACTTCACATTGAAAAAACTTCTAAGTACACAGGCATTCGACAGCGAAACATATAATTATAGCCTTTTTTAAAACGTTAACGTATTATAGAAAGTTTTTATGGGCATATATTTTCCCGGCTTTTGTTGTTGACGTTCATTTTTCCCGGCAGCGAGTTTTCATGTTTGAGAGAGTCTAAAAATATGATCCAGACTACCGTCTGCATTGGAAAGTATGCCCAAAAAGTTACTTCTTCGTTAAATGCTTTTCAGAAATATCTTATGTTGATGGATTTAGCAAAACATGAGATTTCATGAGATAGGGCTCGTACTGCGTTTGAGGAAATTTATCTTTTGACGATCGTTGATCAGTTGAAACACTGGGCAGTTGCGTACTTGATGCTGCTCTTGTTCAATTTAGGCCTTTTTGACCTTTAAGTTTAAATAAGGTTTGTATTCAGAAGCTTTTATAAACCTGTTTTGACGTTTTATTTGAGAATTAGTAAGTGTGCCACTACAAGTAGATGTACGGTTCGCATGCCTGCTTGTGGCGTTTGAATTTGAAACTCTAACCAACCACACAGATAATCTTCTTTGTGCGTATTATGACATTTTTATCAATCGCTGTAAGTCCCATCGATTATGTCAACTCGAAAGATAAAACTGCCCCTGAAGGTAACACGTTTGTACATTCTTTTCAGCATTTTCATTACGATCACTTTGAATGCAATAGGAAGACGGGCCTTTAAATATGTTTGCACTCTGAGTACCATTTGATGATAATCGAGGTTACTCTTAATTATAGTCCAAAGACGACTCACCATCGCACTCACTGATTAGGCGTACCGCCGTGTCAACGCAATCACTTGCTTCCCATCACGACAAGATTGGCAGCCCATTGGCGGCAGATCAGGAAGTAACCGATTCGCCAACAGGTATGCTATCTCCAACTCTGGTTTCCCCTGGTTCTGGCAATGAACTGACTTCCAAACATTCCGGCAGCGCATGGATAAAAAGGTTAGTCTTTACAAAATTCAAAGTTACACTGCATGACATGCATTTGAAAACATATCATCATAGGTAATTGAGTATGCCAGAACAGAATGCAATCTTTTGAACCAGGATGCAGTGCCAACTGCATTCTCTGTAAGGATGCACTACGTTTTGTAGGTTTATTTGTAAAACGTGCTTTTTACCTGAAATAGACACGAAATATTAGCAAATTTATGCATATAAGGCATTACTTTGTGTATCTTGAAGGGTATGTGAAACCATGCTTGGTTGACTGAAGCTTAGGTCATATTGCTCCACAACACATATGTATACATTAAATGGAGAATATTTCATAATATATACACCTGAACTATCATAAGAATACACCAAGCTGTCTGCAACTTTACCATTACAACCTTTGTGCAACCCCTTAACAAATTAACGATGGACTTGCAGAAACCAACGCCCAAAGTATTTTAAAACAATTGTTTCAAAAATCAGTCCAGCGTTTGATAAAAGTTATCACTGTGGCGTTATAAGGAATCCAATATTTCTTTTATTACAAATGTTGTCAATTGCTTTGAAAATTGCAAATAAAAATATATACGTACAGCAAGTACCAAAAAGGTCACAAACATATCTTAGCTTGCTCAGGCCCTGGAAACACTACGGATTGATTTTTGATTTAGATCGCGCAATCGTGTTCTGCCTGCATCTTTGAGATGTTTGTGTCTTTATGAACGCTTATCTTTGATTATATTGCCATAGAACTGGTACTTATGTGATCGTTGTGTATAGGATTATTTTTCACACGTGCTGACAGGCAAACAATTTCAGAAGAAATGATTCACCGTAAATTCTGTATTTTGTAACATAAATGTACGTTTTAAGATAAGGAAAACCGTTATGTACATTAAATCGCCTAGCAAAAATGCCTTAGAAATAGCTGCAAGAACATTTCTAAGGCAATATATTTGATACGTTGAAGCATGTTTGCCAATTTTCTTGGATAAAATCGTCCATGCAGGAAAAAGGTGAAATTGGCTCCTGATGTTCCTCCCATCTTACAAATAATTCTGCCCAATAAATTTGCCATTCTATTGATGCAAACGGAGGACCGCGTGATGTGTGGGATTAAGTAATCATGATTCGGCCTTAAGTCCGCAGTCAAGGATTAAAGAAAAATGAAGTAGGAAATCGTGGGAAATTGTCATCTGTGCCTTTATTGGATGACCTTATTATATGTTGATGCGTTATCACTTTCGCAACTTTTTTAAAAGTTCTGACATAAAACCTGGGTGGCCTTAGGATAAAATTATTAAAATGGGGCTGTTTCTATGACTGAAATAAAATTTCTATATTAAGTATTGCTGAGTGCTAAGAGCAGGCACTGCCATCAAAACAGCTGTGGCATTCCTTAAGCAATGCTACCAACAGATATCCATAATTTATTCATTTCAGGTTTGAGGTCGTATTGTATTAGTGCACCCAACGGCAAAAACTAGTTTCTAGCCTTGGCTGAAGGTAAGCCTACTGGTGATTCGCATAAACTTCGCTCGTTTCCACACGAGATGTCAGTAGTAAATCAGGACGCCGCATCTGAATTATTTAAACTACCGGCCGCAGCTTTGAATGCATTGTTTGCAAGTACTTAAGACGTACCTGCTACACAAAACCTTACTTGCACGTCCGAGATACGTTCTCACGTACATCGTTCCCAGAACATTGAATTGGGTGCGTTGAAAAATAAGCTGCCAGTGTCTAATATTTGAAAAGAATTTGGGTAGCTCTTAGCTGATATTGCCAAGGCCCAGAAGTGTTAAATCTGTTTGGTTTAATTGAGAAAAAGGTTAACTTTCTTTGCATAGCTTCGATAGCATACTATCCCACCAGGCTTCTTTAAAAAGGCTGTACAAGAAGTTTCAAAATTCTTATTAATGAGAAATCCCATGGCAAAATTACCACAAACATTTTGGTCAAGTATTCATTTCCGTATGAGCATGAAAGTTTGTTTGCATAAAGGAAACTATGTTTGCGGCAAAAAACGTCTGATATCCAGGATTACATGACGCATAAGATGTAGAACGCTGATTTTTTTTTCAAGCCTCTCCCTTTCTATTGTTGGATTGAGTTTCAACAGGGTCAATGGGTTGTTTAAAATTAACTCAGAGAAATTATCGCAAATCTGCAAAAACCTATTTATCAGAAGAGCCTGGTAATCACCTGATGGATTCTCGATTTGTCACTGAAAATCCGGTCTGGGCAGTCAATTTACTGTATAAAAATTTGTAAATTCCGTACGGTGCAATCGACTGGATGGATAACCTGCTCCAGGTTTGATTAAACATACAGCACTTGACGATGCCTTGCAGCTTAGGTAGTCAGAGTCCTTACTAGTCCTTTCACCTTACTGTCATGTGTTTGAATCAAACCGAAGCCGATGAGTTTTTCACAATTGGGTCAAATAAGCTGTTCTATTCTGCACCAAAATGCCTATTAATTGCTTGATTGTCTGCTTACGATAACCTGTTTGCGTAGCCAGGTTAGTGTATCACAATTGGTGGATTCCATGCATTTCAATAGGCTGAGCGAATATCTTGACCAATTTGTGAGTAAAATCATGGCTCTTGGTAAATTCTCCTAATTTAGGTTATTTTAGCGTAGGCTGTGCTCAAGCCTTCCCTTCGCTGTTGCGACTTTGTATCCCATCGAGGTTTCCAATCGCACAATACACCCAATTTGATAAATGCAACTGCCTTTCCATAGCTAAAATGTCTAGAATGTGCATGTGTCCAAATTCCAACTGGATGGCTGTTCTGACGCTTCATGTTCCCAAAACGTGTTTTATGAATAGGAAAAAAAATTCTAAAAAACCATACGACGTTTGAATTGCTACCAAAAACTCAGTGATATCGTTTGGTGCGGCATGCCTTATTTCCTAGTTTTCGCTACATTTGCCACCTTAGGCCTGAGAGGGCCTATCGAAAGAACACTAACCCAAAGTGGCTAGCAAATAAAACATCAGGTTAATAATTGGTCACATCCAATCAAGTTAATTATTAACAGGCCGTTATCTATCCATATTGTGGAACTCAATGCTGAGCGGTTAATGAGTGCAGTTGTCTATTGATAAAATTGCTTGAGAGCACCAGGCAGCCTGGAATTTAACTTCGAAAAACATTTGCTAAAAATATCCAGTGAAAACAATTTGGGGTTGAAGCAGAAATTTACACAATGTTGCATGGTGCCCTTTTGCAGATCTCAGCTAATTATTCAGCAAACGTGAAACTAAAGATAACTCTGGGCGAAACAAGAAAATGAGCTGAAAGCCAAAATTGGCCGTTCAGAGAAATATCAGAAGTTCATGGGGGTCGCAAGAAGCACCATCGGTGCTGACGGTTTGTCATTCCTAGGTTAATTGGAATACTACATGTCCAGCGAATAGCCGAAAACAATTTAGTTGAATAACTGTTTTCTTAACTTCATGTGTCCGTATAGAATATACTTAAAAAAGATATTTAGTTTTAAACAGAAAAAGAGAAAAAATGCGGCTATGATCGCAGAAATCACACAACTAATTTTACCTATTAGATAGTTCGGTTTATGCAGGAATTTCATCATCAAATATACGATTGTACCTGTAAACCGTTATAATAGATCCAATGATTTGCGTCAAATTTGCGTGAATATAGGGAAAAAATATGGTCGGACATTGGGGTCCAGGAAAAGACGTGGGAATTTTATGTCCCACATTAGGTCATTAGGGTGTTTTTGCGCTAAATTCCTGGAAGAGTATATATGACCATGTCCTTATCCTAACGCTCTCTGTATTTAAAACTAATCATATTTACCCGGGAATTTAGCGCAAATTCACCTGTATTGTGTGGGACTTCTGCTGTCATGTCCTGTCGAGGGAACGCCTATAAGCAATCCCTGTCTAATAAGTTACTAAGGGATCCATAGACAAACTGTTTCGTTGTTTCGTAAAACACCAAAGACCGTATCTTTCATAGGTACGTCTGCGCCTACGGGGGTTTAAATGTCCCCACTGACGTTGAAGTGTCCCTCCCCCAAGGCTACTTCTGCAACCCGCACTCCTTTTGGGGGTAGTCGTTGTCGTGAGGGCAAGTATTTTCCCACCCCTATGGGGTGGGGGTGGAGGAGTTTTTACGCCACCCCCACTCTGTTCGCGTGGGCAGGATGTGCTGTCTCAGTCCAAGCATGTGCGGTCGGCGATTCATGTCGCTAGCGTGCACGCACGCACGACCTGCGCCAGCGCCCGTCGGACGTAAATCCGCCTTAGGGTTTCCGCGAATTTTCTAATCTCCCATCTTTCTACCTCTGACCGCCTTAATGTAACAAATAAGGTCTTTTCCGTCCAGGTTCTCTCTCTCTCTCTCTCTCAATTGACATGAATGTACCTGCGACTGCGTCCGTTCTGACTTTCCAGTCGCCGTTCCGTTAACTGACCCACGGCTTTGCTCGGTTCACAGGCTGTCGCTTCAGGGATGAAATTTGTCTTGAGGTGAGGATACGGCAGGTGGATTCCTTCTCTTGCCGCTATCTATGCTCTCAAGTAGTTGAGAGACAGTGTCAGGTTGCCGGCCGGTTCCACAGGAGTGAAGTGAGGAATGAGATTTAATCAGACGACACCAGCATCTGTTCATGGGTTTCATTTAAATTTACTGGATTTCAGACTGCAGAGTCGGAGACGTTAACACGTCACTGTAAGTGCTGCATGTTAAAAAAATTATCAGGCTAGGAAAAACGCTCATTAGCGCTTTATAACCCCACTAAAACAAACGAGGCCGGCGTTTTCTGCCACAAGTATCTATAGGCAACATGAGATTACCGGTGAAGACGAGGGAGTACATACTTTAAATTAAGAAGTTTATTGCGTTAAGTTTCGAAACTTGTGTTCCAGCTCGTCGTCAGTATCGGAGTGATGTACAAAAACAATTAACTAATTCGTTTGACGCACTTGTGAAAACTTTGGCGGCCTCGGTTATATTTGAACTTATGCCAGCAAGAGGAAGGCTTTAGTACAGCCAACGCTCTAGTCAACTGAGCTATGTGGGTCAAACGAATTATTAAAATCCACCAAAATCCTCTCCAAAGTAATGGTGCCTGGTAGTCATCTGGTGGATTCTAGATTGATTGCTTATGAAATCCGGCTTGATCAGTGAGCTTACTGTATCACAATTGGTGGATTCCATACGTTGTAGTAGGCTGGGTGAGTAACTTGACCCCAGTGTGATTAAACTCATGGCTCTCGTTGGGGCCTCGTAGCTCAGTTGGCTGGAGCGTTGGCTGTCTGAAGCATTCCCCTTGCCGGCGTGGGATCAAATCCCACCGAGGCCGCCAAGTTTTACACAATTGGGTAAAATTAATTATTCAAATTTGCCAAAATCCCTTACTAATTAACTGTGCCAGGTAGTCATCTGGTGGATTATATATTGATTGATTATGAAATCCGGCTTGGGCAGTGAGCTTACTGTATCAGAATTGGTGGATTCCATTCGTTGTAGTAGGCTCGGCGAGTAACTTGACCCAAGTGTGATTAAACTCATGGCTCTCGTTGGGGCCTCGTAGCTCAGTTGGCTGGAGCGTTAGCCTTCCCCTTGCCGGTGGGGATTCTAATCCCGAAGAGGCTGCCGAGTTTTTCACAAGTGGGTCACACGAATTATTTAACTCTGCCAAAATCCTCTACTAATTGACTAATTACGCTTGCCTAAAAAATACTAAGCCCTTGTCCGACAATAGGCGTTAATTTGTTCTCCCCATCCCTTAGCTGTAATCTGCTTTGTCATATCTCACTGGAGCTGTTGGAATACATGAAACTTGACCCCGCGACCTGTTGGCTTCAAGTTTACTGTTCTAAGGAGTGAACCATGGACTTGGTGGCCTGTTGGTTACGAACGGATACATCAACAATGGTAGAGAGAGACACTCACTTGTTAGGACGTTAAATTTCAAACCAACAGGCTGCTTGTTTGAGCCTCAGGGTCGCAAAATCAGGGGTTTGGTATACCTTGCTGAGGACGGCTAAAATCCCTGATATGATCTCCAGGGTCTCATTTTTCCTTGCCAGAAATGTTACTCTGCCAATAGTACTAACCGCTGTGCGGCTGCTGGCAGGGGTTTAGAGTGAGCCACAAGGCACAATAAGACGAGTAGGTCTTCTTATTCGATCACTGAGTGATTCTCTGCCACAACACGTATTTTTTAACGGATTTTTTCTTATTGGCTTTCATGACGGCTGTTTAGTGATATGTGTACCAACCTAGTAGTATTCTACGTGAGTGTTTCGAGAAGGACTACATTCAAGGTACCCTAGTTATTCTACGATCCCCTTTTTGAACCCTTCATTCAGTCAGCAGATTTTAGTACATATATACGAATAGTTGAATATTCCAATAGTTCCAGAGTTTATGACTTTCCAATTTGTCGACTTGGATTGACTCCTTTTCCTCGTAGTGTTGACTGTATTGCATCTTATGTAAAACTCATTAGTGTGAGTGTCTCAGAGGACTTAATCTACTGTTTGCCTTCCAGGCTGACATGCACAGGTCCAGTGAACCGCAACACACCTTCTCCCTTCGCTCACATGCGCATAATAAAGATATTACCAGGAGGCCGATTTTATCTTTGCCAGCAGAGTCAAGCAGCAATTTGTCATTCAAAAGGAAGGATAACAAAGAATTATCTACGCATTTTCGATGAAAACTTTTGTTCAAGTCGTTCACAGGATGTTATCGTTAGATCTACAAATTAACAGATTACGTGCTTAACAGCTGAGGTGAAAACAACTAAGCAACTTTAAAATAGGAAAGTACTAAGTAAATGCATCGCGTACTGTGGGCCAAATTTCGTCTATCACGTTGACTTTTGTCGCGGCATGTGCATTTGGTGGAATTTATTTGGCACCAATGAAGTTAATGAAAAAATTTCAAATACTTATCTGATTAAAAATATTAAAGCAAGTCAGCAGACAAAAGATTTTAGCAGAAGGCAGCTGCATGCTATTCTATCGCATCGTGGATAACTGCACAGATTGACGTATCTTCCTTAAAGCGTCCCCAATTGTTTGTAGTAGAATTAACACCTATGCAAGTGTGAGGTTAATTTTTTAGCACTTTAGGTGTTGGTGAACCCGTAATTACCAGTGTTCACACATGCGTTATCAGCTCTGATCATCGATTTGAAACATTTTATGACTTAACCCGGACGCATGTAGTACGACGCACACAGTTGAGCTGACGCCTGTCTTCTGTAAGGTCAATGTGCACCTTTCAGACCGTCTGGCTCAACAAACTAGCGACGGGCTTAATATCGTCTACAAACGAACGGCTGTTCAATCTATGCTATGCTCTGTGTAGGACTTATACATGCAGTGGGTTGAAAGTGCCAGAATATTTAGGCCTAAATTGAACACCCAGGTGATGCAGAGAGGAGGGATCTACACAACTGCAAAAACTTCAGCTGAGTTTCCATGCATTTTTTCTATAGATAAAGTGGCAACCTACATCCCCATAGTATGGCACTCATAAAAAACGTTGATTAAACTTCAGCGCGGTGGCCGTATCTAGTAGTAGATGATTTCGCCATCAGGGCTCCAAACAGACTCTTATTTTAAGGAGGTTTTTCATGTCTCTTAAACTGCAATAATTCTAAATGGAGTATGGGCTTTCTTAATGTAGAGTAATGGCCCGTCATATCATGCTTCGACGCTGCGTCATTCTATCGCGGGTTTTGTGTGCAATCATATATAAATCTATACATATCGCGGATTTTCACTCATTTAAAAATATCTGAGGGTCGTTTTTATTTCAGATACGAGCCTTTTGAGTTGGTTTGCCTAGTTTTTTTCATACACGGTACGCTAGTGGTGTATGAAACAAGGCAAAATAGGCTGCAGTGTGTTTACATGCATACTTTTAAAGAATCTTACCTAGTGCCTAAGATACTAAAAAGACTTTATCTGCATAAAGTTGAAGGTAAATGAGTATAAGACTATGGGAGTTATAAGGGCTGACATTTTAAAAGATAACCATATAAATATACGACATGCACTGTACGAACTATCACCAGGAACGCAAGCCCTGCGACTCCAACGAATCTGATCAGATGACTTAGGATTTTTCAGAAGAAATCATCGATAGTTTAGCATAAACCTTACATAGAATTTCACCGAGTTATATTTCACCATTTATTTTGCTGACCTAAGTACCAGTCAAGTTAAAGTTAATGAAACATTTTAAATTCGTTTATGCAGAATCACACGTGTCTTTCTATGTCTGCTGGACAAAGATCTATATTCCGTCTATTGTTATAATTTAATTGATCCGTTGAGATTCCAAAACGACTTCATTGTTTCTCAGTTTATGCACGATGTGAGGATTAAAGGAGCTTATATGATGAAATATTGCTTTGTTTTAACAGTCTTCTGTCTGCAGCAACGTAAGTAACCCGCCTCAGTTACATCAAAATATGATTTGAAATCGTGTCTGTTGTGTAATTATGAAGGAAATTTAATATCCTCAGAAATTAATCGCAGCCAGCGTTTCTCGTCTCATCTGGCACTCCCCCTACTTGAATTAATTTCTTCTGTACTATGTCGTCTTCATTTGCCTTCAACTTCATAGAGAAGGCTGTTGTACATTAAAATTGACATTCACACTCAGGGTCCGTTAGCTCAGAAGGGCAGCCCTAAGCTGTTTTGTGTTTAAGATAGAGGATTAGGCTGCAAAATTCAGAGAATCATTGAACATTTTTCAGATTTGCAGTCACCCTTCACAGAAACGGTAGCGGAAGCAAAGGCACCTGAGTAGCCACAATCCAACATCGGACATGAAATTATGACACTAAATGGCAAGCATATGGGCAAACATGCTGTCCGGACACTAATTTCGACGAACAACAATACCTGCTGAAGGTGCTTATTTTAATGGGAGGACGTTTGCTGAGAAAGCTTATCTTACGAATGCAGCAATTATTCTTCTTCGCCATTTCGCCGGTATCGTCGAATTATTTGTGCCACCTCAATTGCCTTTAATTTTAGCATTCGACTACGAACAAACGGTTTGCACAGTAAAAAAACTTCTATGAAAACAACGTACAAATACTTCATGTGCAAAAAACCTCCCTTGCAGTTGCACATATTAAAAGCCTAAATTGTTAAGTTAAGAAATGTTTCGCGTAAACATCACATTAAGGTATGCATGCAGTGTGAAATAGACGTTCCTGCATTATTGTGGTCAGAGACTTGCGTTTTCAACCTAAAAAAACACGCATAAACTGGCTATCTGAAAACACAATATCTGTCCGGGATCCGAAGCAATCCCACCGGAAATCTACAAGCACGGTGGGCCCCTGCTGATGGCAGAACTCACAACACTCTTCCAGGAGAGGTGGCGCCAAAGACAAGTTCCTCAGGATTTCAAAGACGCGACCATCGTCCATCTCTACAAACGGAAGGGGAACCGGCAATTCTGTGATAATCACAGAGGCATCTCGTTGCTCAACATCGCCGGAAAGATCTTCGCCCGTATCCTTCTCAATCGTCTTAACGGTCACCTAGAGCAGGGCCTGCTCCCGGAAAGCCAAGGTGGCTTCCGCCGACACCGCGGAACAACCGATATGATCTTTGCCGCCCGCCAGCTACAAGAGAAGTGTCAGGAGATGCGAAATCACCTATACACTACCTTCGTGGATCTAACGAAAGCCTTTGACACGGTGAATCGCGATGAACTGTGGCAATTTATGCAGAAATTTGGCTGTCCTGAGAGGTTCACGCACATGGTGCGTCAGCTTCATGACAGGATGATGGTGCGCGTCACTGACGACGGGACGGTATCCGAAGCATTCGCAGTGACCAACGGAGTGAAGCAGGGCTGTGTATTGGCTCCCACCCTGTTCAGTCTCATGTTATCGGCTATGCTGATGGACGCCTACCGTGATGAGCAGCCTGGGATCCGCATCGCCTATAGAACTGATGGACACCTTCTCAACAGTTGGCGTATGCAGGGTTCAACGCGTGTGTCTACGACTATAGTCCATGACTTGCTCTTGGCGGACGACTGCACCCTTAGCACCGTCACGTAAAAGGACATGCAAAGGAGTATAGACCTCTTCGCCGCAGGCTGCGCCGATTTTGGATTAACAATAAGTACAGCCAAAACGGTTGTCATGCACCAGCCGCCACCCAGCGTGGAATACAATGCTCCCCAAATCAATGTCAACGGTGCCCAGCTCAAAAACGTGAAAACCTTCGCTTATCTAGGAAGCACGATGTCGCGCAACACGATAATCGATGACAAGGTTGCCCAACGGATCTCCAAAGCTAGTCAGGCCTTCGGCCGGCTGCAGGCCTCCGTGTGGAATCGCCACGGTATTCACCTGAACACCAAACTGAAGTTGTACAAGGCGGTCGTCTTAACGACACTCCTTTACGGAGCGGAGACCTGGCCTGTCTACTAGAACCAAGCCAGGAAGCTGAATAAATTCCATCTCAGCTGCCTCCGCAGAATACTGAAGCTGAGAAGGCAACACAGCATCCCGGATACGGAAGTCCTGGATCGGACCGGAATCCTCAGCATCCACGCCATGCTAAGGCAAGTGCAACTGCGATGGCACGGCCATCTGGTAAGAATGAATGATGAACGACTACCTAAACGACTTTTCTACGGCGATGTCGCTACGGGTGCTCGCCGACAGGGAGGTCAAAACGACGCTACAAGGACTCTTTGAAGAAATCGCTGAAGCAACTGCAAATCAACCCGGCGACATAGGAGGACCTCGCCCAGGATATACCGGCCTAATGAAGATCTGTGGAGGACAAATAACTTGTGTTCCCCTCATTCCCTTTGACTGGGCATTACGAAAATGATATAGGTGGCCCATTATAACGCGCGAGCAACTGATTCGGAATGTGCCTCTTATCGCCCAGGTGTTCAAGCGTACGTGCAGATTCGAGAGTATGAAATTACGGCGAGTATGATCTTTTAGGTGATTACACCACGAAGCTTCTAACTCCGCTGATCTGAGAAGAGCTAATATGCCTGTCTTTTTCTACTAGTTCTCTTCAACGAACACGTTGCTTAGCAAATTCAAGATAATCCAAATGGGATCACTTTGGAGTTCTCCAAGTCTACTTGAATCTGAAAGACAAGAGTACTCAAGATGCACCCTGCATTTTCCAGCCCATAGAAACCTTGATTTCGCCAACTGTTATGTGACCTACAGATTGATCTTGTTGGATATCTTCACAAACAGTAAACTGTCAACACGACGAACGAACCACACGTTCTACTAGACCTAACTCTCTTCAATGTCATTGTCAATTTCCGAGTGCATATCAGTGTAGCCCATCTTACCATCCTCTTAAAAATATAACCATATAGCGTTTCACGGTTGGTTTATTTTAAAATATTCGCTTAAATCGCCTCATCGACCACTGCCAACCTCTATATCTCGGCGAAGCATTCGTCTTGACTGTCTCGCTGGCGAAATTGCATTTACACCGTGACTTGAGAATTTCTTTCATGGGAAATGCCACCAAATTCTTCGGAAAATAATTTTTTCATACCTTTTTTTGCCTGTTTTTGCTCTGCTCTAAAGGTCCGCAGCATAGAACACGAACCACCCTTTCATCATCTCCTGTTGACATCAACTTGACCATTAAAATGCTCTCAATCGTGCAAACGCAGGCGAAAATTTAATGATCTGTCAGTCCTCCTAACGTCTTCACTTTCCTGTTTTACAGTCGTCTTCAAACAAGTGCGCAATAACAACTGTAAATGCAACAGACAACACGCACGTTGTTGTCGTTAATTCTGCCAAATATCATCTCACATTTTAAAAAGGCGGTTATTCTGGATTGGAATAACTTTTAAATTGGTTCCAAAGTAACACTGCAAAAGCGGACAAATGCAGATACTCAGAGTTATGCACTTTATATCCTCATGAGGGCCCCGTGACTCGCTCATAATGCGTGGTACTAAACGCGCCGTAAACAACTATTCAGGATTCAAATTGCATATTATTCTTCCGGGGTTAATGTAGGGGGTGAACCTTCAAGAGTATTTGAGCAGTTTAATATCCGCTACTAGACTGACAGAGGCTTGCATAGGGTGCAAATAGCTTTTCTTCCCCTGGTTCACTTGACTTATCCACCGGTCATTGGGAACGCGCGAGAAACGGATCCTGGAAGCTCCAATTATCGGCCCGGTATTCAAATGTACACACAGATTCACTGTTTTGAAGGTATGTCAAGACTTATCTTGGATGGGATTGCACCACGTAGCTTCTACCTCTGCTGACTGCAGAAGAGCCGATATGCCCAGCGATACTTTCCTGCGGCGAGCCACTCAAGGTAAATTGCCCCAGCGAATTGGACGTATAGCCAGCGATATAATAAGGAGCCATTCGAGCCCTCCAAACCCCAGTTGGCATCGATTCACCACCCTAATTCTCAATCAGAAATGGTTTAAGGTATACTTTTGAACACGGATTGTATGAAGTGCACGCCAGTCTTGCATGGTATTAACTAAAAAGCTGACTCTACTACGATCCCTGCAGACGCCCCAGATAACTGTCGCCGTGGGCATGGAAGTCAGTTAAATCAGAACTGGTAGCATGCGTAAGGGAGGTAGCTTGATACGTGAGTTATTCTATTGAAATGAGAGAAGAATAAACTCCCGAAGATCGACATGTAATTAACAAGACCAGAAAATGCAAATCCTCAAATTATAGCACGTGAAGCGCGGAGAGAATCAAGGTAGATTAATGCAGAAGTCAATTGGACAAGCATGTGTTTCAGTAATTCATCATCGAATCTATACATTACTATATATTACATTACTATATACATTATAACCATTACATTATACATTACTTACTAAATTACTACCATTACTACATAACTACTACCATTACTTCATTATACATTACTATACATTGCATGAAACTATGAGAGTGGACGGGGTTTATCAATGTTTCGTGGTTAATAATCATCGTTCTCACGCTGACAGCAGTGTGCTGTCGGCATACGGAGGTCAGTGGGATTGAAAAAGGTGAAACCAGGGTAGACGGTGGATGCTCCTCGTATGTCGAGTATGGGGAGTGAATATCACTCTCAAGTACACACATTGAACAACTGTCTTCCGAGGGGCGGCAGAGGGAGCGTATGATCAAAGAATTGTATTTTCAAGTTTAACATGGGAAAATTCGCAGAAATTAATCCAGACGTCTTTCGGGCTTATGCTACCCTCATTCAACTGACAATACCCTTGAGCACTATCAAAAAAGAAGTTCACATCTGCTTTTATACCCGTATCTAGCCCCCGGAAAAGGTCTGACAGATAAGTATTTAAGTCGAACTGAAGTTGTTCACTGCCTCGCCATCCGTCAGTCCATTTCGCTGCAGATCGGGTATTTATTCAATTGGGCATAGTGGTTGTTTGCTTGCTTGTGACGCCTGCTTGTTTGCTTCGGCAAGCAATAGATTGGTGTGTGCCCCTCCTGGTTAAGTAACAGAAGACGACGACTCTCTGTCTTTTCACAGCGGAGCCTGTAAGGGTTCCCGCAGAGAGTTCTGTATCCTATAATGTAGTATGTAAAATAATCTTACTCTCGTATTGAGATTACGTCTGCTGTCAACTGACAGTTACATGTTTATAGTCTTCAGTACGATGTCATGACTGCCCGGAATTCCTGTTCTATTTGTGCGTGAATTACTAACAATTTTAGTTATGCATTACCGGATCTTACCGAAAAGAGGATCAATGAGGAATTTTGGGATAGAAAGCATTTATAGCATTTGCTACACACGATAATATTTTTAAATGTTGTTCGATTCTGCAGCATAGTGCAGAAATAACGGTCCTCACAGAGTAAATGCACAAATCTCTTTTGATAACCACGACTGGCTAGGTCAGCTTATTATGTTAGGACGTATGTCATTTCAGAAAGTGTCAAAGAGGTAGATATCTCTTGCTTTTAAAGCTCAGATGCGTTTTTAAAATGACTAACTGTTTTCAGTAGGGAATTAGATAATCTCAAGTCTTATCAAAATGTCTACCTTTATTCTGTTGCCTTTAATGCAGTGCATTTAACGAGGAAAAATAAAATTAAGGCAGGATATGTGTCGGTTGCACTGAGTGAAAGAACGATACTACTAGCTTGTTTATGCGACGGTTTCTTTAAAACAGTCTTCCGTACAAGCCGTCTGTAAAAAAACGCGCATGGCTCATCTAAACACGTTCCTATCCGCCTCTACGAAAACTATTTGAGACTGGAGGCTGCTATTTCGTGAATAATTCATATAATTGGCTCGCTTTAATGGAAAACCGGGGGTTCAAAGATTTCAAAGTACATGAAGCCCTTTATTTTATCTGGCGCAACGGCAATGGTTTTTCTCATTTTTACTAACGTAAAATGGAATTTTTGGAAGAACAACTCAAACGTTTGGCAGTTAAACCAGACAGGGATTTGCCTGGCGTAGACAACCTGATCATTTACTGGTCCTCATTCTGTTCCCAACACAAGGTTGATCGTTTAAAACGACAGTGTACGATTCGCTCACTCTTTTGTCGGTAAATAAACATGCAAATTTACTCCTAAAATTAAAATATTCTTGCGTGAGCCATCGAAAACCTGACGGTGCAAAAATAACATTTGAAATTTGTCAATCCCAAATTCAGTGCGCACTAACTTTAAACGTTTCTGTTTATCGCTCCATTTTAACTCATTTAACTGCTTTCAGACTTAAAAGCAGGTGAAACAAGGAGAGATAACAGACTTTAGTGGATTTAATTCATAAAATGCAAGGAGGTGCAACTGCTGAATTTCTGTTTTTGTTGCATTTTAGCGCAATCTAAATGAGCAATTGAATGCCTGATTAAACCCTTCTGCGCGTCTTAAAATGTTAAGCAGGACTTTTTGCCGCATACCTTTGGACGCAAACCAATTAAACGCGACCCTTTCCGTGACAAACGAGAATGATCCACGTGATGGACATCGATTTTTCACCGGTCAAAATCGACCATTCCAGTGCAAACCTTTCAGCGCATGAATCCACTAGGCCGTGCGCGGTATGAGTTACAGCCGCAAAGGTATCGTTAACACGATTGATGGCTACCTGGACAAACTTTTGTGGGCGACACCGCCAATCCAGAGAGTATATTTGGTGGCTGCGTTGGCAAATGCTTTCCTGGGGATCTTTGAATGTCTCATTATAATGCGGACTCGCTTCGCGTCAACTAATACTGTCCTGTGTTATCTCACCTCTGCACTGGTCGCGCTCTCACAAGTTATGATGGAAATTCACAATAACTTTCCCAACCCCAGCTTTGCAGAGGTATTTAGCCTCATATTTATCATGAACGTGTTTTACCTGGTAATCTGTCTGGTCTTCTCTTCAAAGCGTCACTCGGCTTTGATTGCTGTGGTATTTCTCTCCATTTTCTGCACCATGATGTATGCTATACATGCGGGCCTATACATTGTTCCAAACAAACAGGCGTTTTTGCACGTTATGCAATTTGCCACCGCTGTCGCCAACAACTTCATCCCCTTTGATCCTTTACTGGCATCGTTGAGTGACAATCACAGGAACTTCCCATCGCAATGGTTTCCATTGTTAACGGGCCTAGTGTACTGTCTTAGCGGAGGACTGTACAGACATGCTCGCAAAGACTCTCTTATGGCACCGGCAGATGCTCTCGGAATAGCTGTTCATCTGTTTGGAATTACGATTGAACTGCAACATTGCTTGTTTCACTAAAGGAATCCGTGGTAGCCACCACTCAAGGTATATATGGAAGGCTAGACATTGGACGCACAGCAAATGGAACGCGACACAGCGCTTCCTGAAATATATCGGCGTAGTAATATTCTTTAAATCTTTCAAAATAAACATGTTCTGAACAATGGTCTAATATAGAAACTCCGATGCCTGTTTTTCAAAGCTTCTTCCCTCCCTGTAAGTTCAGTAATAGCAATCTTGGAGCTGAAACTTTAACTTTCCAGACGAAGACGCTAACCAGCTTAAAACGTTTTAAAGTTTAGGAGGAATTATGGCTTTGTGATGCTCAGACGTAGCACACTTACTGAAGCCTATGATTAATTTATTCGATTCCTTAATTTCCGTCTTTCTAGTAAACCACTTGGCTCATTCAGATTCTCGTGAGCTGATAGCTGATTTGCACAAACTCGAACAGAAGGTAGGCAAAATCTATCCATGACTAGGTCATGGCAATAAGATTGATCAACTACCGTATAGTTTCATCCCCCGAAAACAGCTGTTTTTATAGTTTGGACAGATGAGTACATGTCCAAAATTATATTTGCACCTCCACTCTGCTTAATAGGTTTGACATACGTACACAAATGTAGGATCTGCGCAACAAACCCCAGTGCATAAATAAATCTGTTATTCAATGAATTTCTAAATAAGATGATTTTTTAGCTATCTTTAAAGTTTGGCTTACTTATCGTTTATCACAATTTTGATGGTTGTAACTTCCGGGATGTGTATTTTGACGCAGTTATAGGGCTTATTTGTTTAACTGTGCCTAACTATGGGCCAGGGGCACCCCTTGATTTTACGGTTAAAAAAGACCTCCAAAGTGGCCTGAATCATCTCACACAGTTCCCATTGACCAATTGTCTCATATCTTTGCTTCCTATCGGACAGAATTCATCGCACGTTATCATCCAGGAACGTAATCTGGCTGTCCATCATGCACTTATTTCAATAAAAACGTTCAGTACTCAACTGCGAAACTTCACATCTGTGTTGCGCATTTCAGCTGTTTGGCATGTTTTCGAAAACAATCTTGACTTATGCAGGCAGACCGATTTGTTCTTCTTCTGCTGTGAAGAGCACTTTGAAGGAAAAACAAGTGAAAATTCTGGGTATGAAGTAGGCATCTTTTGAAATGCTTCCTGGTAATGAACACATTTTAAAAGCTTAGCAGAGTAGGGAGGTCTTTCTTATATGCCCCCGGGCAGCACACGGAAACATGAACCATCAATATTACTAGTGCTTTTGCGCTAAATGTCCAGGGAACAATGGCCTTAGACTAAAAGTGGAGTCAAGGTTGAAGTTAAGGTCAGGACAGGGGAATGTCTAATCTCCCTTATTCCTGTGCCAGGATCATGACGAGTAAGGTGGGGGGCGATTTGTGCCATTCCGTCGGGGAGGATGTAACTTGTAACTTGGGGGCATTCTCTGACGGCCGGCTAGCCTGGACTTAAATACTGTAATGAGTTTTCTTGCCATTTTAACCTGGGAGGTAAGCAAATAATGATTCCGTCAGTCATTCTTTTCTTGGAAGGCGTACTGCTCAATTAACATCTAATACATACTGGGATGTCGAGGAGTTTCAAGCTTCTGTGCATATTTAGGTAATTTGTTCGGTGCATTTGTCTAAAGCTAAGTCGGTGTAGGGTTACTCTATTTCGACACTTCTTATCAGACATGCACATAGGCTAGTTTAATTTCAAATGATGACAGGTTTGCAGACTTGGTAGGTGGAAGCGACAGACAGAACAGAATTGCAGTATTTACTGCGCAATCCCTAACCATTATCAGAGAATTAGGAAAAGCTTTTTTAGTGAAATCTTTATTTTCTGACGTTAAAACAGCAAACAATGCAAAGATGGCCTCACACTAGCAGATGAGGGGTGGCTATGTTAAGATTTATGGTATACTTTGATCATTATCCGTCGTCATGGGCTGTGGAGATTACGGAATCTCAGCAAAGCCCTGAAGGAACCATCGCCTAGTTCATGGGCGTTGTTGTTGACGTGTGGGCTATCGTCAATGTTCTTCCTTTTTAAATACTCTCTGGTAGCAAAACGTTTAGGATGACATTGTGATCACGAAATGGAGCTCACTTTTGCACACATTTACATCTTGCGATTTGTTGAACAGGTCGCATGCAGCTATTGCTAAATCAAACCATGTCGACTTCCAAATCACTTAAATGCGGATAATGTCGAGTTTCTTTGGTGGATCACGGCGTCCAACAATCTGCCTATGCAAATGCCAAAGTAATCAACCTGGTGAAGGTACGTATGAACATCGGACAATTGTTTACTCGTATAGTAGCCGGTTAGTTCACGCAGTGGGGGCACAAGGAGTGCAATATTTTTAGTACTTCATTACCATGACACAACATGAGTAATATAACTAGCATCTCATATGATCGCGGCTTTCGGTCGTGGTTAAGTCTATGCAGACTTGCCTGTCTGTATCCGAGTCGTTAATGACTACGATTTCAGGATCCGTATTGGATGCTGGCGTGATCTTTACCCGGCCATTCTTTTTCTCGCTGTCACTGGCATTTTCGGTCGTCCGTACTTTACCGGTGTGCCTGATTTTCCTGCTTAGACGAAGTCTCAGGACAGAATAGGGTAGCGAGAGGTCAGTGCACTTGTTAATCATCTGTGGTCCTGAGAACCATGGCATGAAAAGCTCGTGAAACTGACACCGTTGCCACCCGACGACAGCCGTACTATAAGTAGCAGTTCGCGCGAGCACCACTGAGGGTTGTTGTTTACGCGATTATTGCGCCTGTCTCTGATGGCGGCTATAAGTGCGAACGCGCCGTTTTGATTTTATCGACAAACCGGTTCATGTCCCCAGTACATCTTTTTTAAGATCCAAACCGACGCGGCCACAGAGGTCAGAACAGGTAACAGAGCATACGCGTCAGCACAGAACCGGTGATGATGAAGATTTTCAGTCCAGTGGGAAAACTGACGATAGTTGCAGGACAGACGTTGGCAATTGCCAAATTCTACGTCCACCACCGTGACAAGGGTAGCAGTTGGGGGAATAGCAGTTGCCACAATGGACCTCTCCCTGTTCAGCAGCGTAAACTGGACGAGCAATTTACCAGCGCATTCCTAACATAATTATCAAAAGTTAAAACTTTTCTGCTTCCGGACGTCACAAATACTTCAAAAGACGACTTGGCGACCATACGCGCTGCTTTTGATAACTTCTCTTCAGGCCAGTATAGGGAAACATAGGAAAGTAGTAGAAAGTTAAAACATGAAATCGATAATATTCGTCCGTTTGTGTGGGTTGTCTGAGAGGTGTGCATAGGGGGGAGGATGATAAGAAATAGTGTGATAAGCGGCAGTGCGTATTTGGTAGAGCCGTTCTTGGGGAAGAGATAGGACACAGATAGCGCAGGGAATGTATGCAGTTAGGCAGCCGTTGGCCAAGCTAAGCGAGAAGCTTGTACGAGATTCTTTTTGTGCGCACAAGACCGGCTTCTTCAACCTAATGGCAGTGGCTTCTGCTGCTGCTAGTAGACGTTGATCCAATGGCTTCGGGTAGTTTGGTGGGACCTTATAAATTACACGGAAAGCTTTGCTGGGGTCCACACTATGTCCGGTGTCAACAAGATGTACAAGGATGGTGGTTTTTATGCTCTTGAATTCGCCTTTGTTCAGAAATTGGTCAGTGCGTGGTCAGCCAAATGTGTGTTTTGTGTGGAGTGACTAACTGGCGGACTGAGAGTCAGGCTGCAATGACTCCTTCTTAATGTGGCCTTTATCGCACTCCCACTCCGTGGGATCCAAGCCAGGTGTGGTGGTACGCCCAGGGGCGGCTCCGGCCGCGCCAGCTACCTGCGCCCACTCCCATCTCCTGTCTTCTTGATTCTGTCATGACACCGGGCTCAGGTGGGGGAGGAGGAGAGAGTGCGGTAGCTGCAGCGCAAGGCTACTATCACTTAAAACTAATTTACGCGCAGGTTACCGTCCCTGCACCACCCTTCCGTGGAGCATACAGTGGACATCGTCGAAATCGACGGTCGAAATATCGTTTAGGCATGCTGGGAGGTGTTTTCATATTCTTTTGGATAGGCGCCGACTCGTGCACACCTCTCAGACAACCCACACAAAGGGAAGAATATTATCAATTTCATGTTTTTTATTTCTACTGCGTTCCAAAGTTTCCCTATAACTGTACAGGCCTGAAGAGAAGTTATCGAAAGCAGCGCGTATGCTCGCCAAGTCGTCTTTTGAATCTTGCAATGGGAATTTTCACAAATACTTCAGATGGCAGAGGAACCATCTTTTTTGTCATGTCTAATAACATGGATTTTTGTTGTCTCAGTTTCTTTTAGACCTTAGTTTTTATGAAGGATTCGGATATCATCCTGGTATTTTTTTGGCTGCCAAAACCTTTGCAAAGGGAATGCTTGAGGAAGTTTCAAAAACTGCATTTTTTAAATAAAGATAAAGTTCAATGCATTATCCTCCATAGAGACATACTGATTGAAATTGAACTGTTTGCTGAATGCTTAACTCCGCTCAGAATGCTTACTTATCCTTATGCTATTCGGAATGGGTTGAATCTGGATAAGCATTATATTATATGTAAAATCAGCGTTTCGCTGCATGGTATGGGTGACTCAAATGCAGCACGTGTGTAGTGGTCTGGGAGAGTTCACTGCATTCGCATAGATGAAATCTTGAAATTTCGAAGCAACCGCTATTTAGTGGCTGTCACCCAAAACTTTTCAGATAAATAGCTACTCCTCACAGAGAAAAAATCTCTCATTGCGATTGACTCCAAGAGCTCTGGCAAAGCGCGGGAATAGCGAAAATTAGAACATTATTAGCAGCTGGGAAAGCCTAGGAACCCTAACAATCATGCCTAACAGACTCGTTGCCTTTTTTAATTCCGAGGTTAAATATTTATTCTAATAAGTAAAGAGGAAGCATTTATTGTTTACACCCACAAGATTGTTTATTAAGTAGCCTTAAATGTGTCATTTTCTCTGTGTTTCTTCCTTACAATTAGTGTATTTAAGGTAAAATAACACGCAGTTCAGTTGTATACAATGTTTTCGGGAAAAAATGTTTAAGTTCATCTTAATTCTTTCCGCGGGTTTATGCAAATGACACTTGCTTTGAGAAGGGAAGAGGTTTGTCTGGACAGCTGAATCATTTGTTTATTCTTCTGAGCTTTCAATTATTTGCAGAGATAAAAGCAATAATGAAGCAAGTGACAAATATCAAAATATTAGCGATTAACGATCATGGATGCAGGTTTTTTCAGGATGACGCCAGATCGATGCATCGATAGAGTGACTTCTCATCAAAGACGGGAGCTCTGTACAGTTCTCATTTATTCGCTCACACCTATCGTGGATTTAGCTTGCTCACATGTTGATTTTATGCCTGATTATGGACCTATGAAGGTGGTTGAAGGCTTACAAGAACAAACAATGCTTTTGGCGTTTGGGCTACCATCTTCGCTCTTAGTACATCTAGAAATTGACAAGTCGCCGTGACTGTTTCTTTGGTGGAAACAATAATAACTGTCAAAGACAGACTCTGCATTAAAAACACGCATTTTTATATGATAGAATTCCGGAAAATAGTTTGATCTCAATCTTAACTGGCCGTCTGCCCACTGTCTATGAAAATGTGAAAACCTTTGATTATGTCATTTTAATTACTATGTTTCTTTCCTCAGTGTGTTTGGAATATATACAGATCGCCATTTACCCTAACAGGATACAGCTAGCCTATTCGCCGGGGTGTACATCAAAGCTGAATCGGAAGACGGCAGCCTTTAGTTTTAAAATGTCAGACGCTAATGAGATGCCGCAATAACCCCCCCCCATACGTTCGCATCTCATTAGTTGACCTTAATATTGCAACGTCGATGTGCCTGGTTGAGCGAGGATTAGTTTATTAATTATTTATGCCTCTGTTTCCTCCGTAAACTAATGGGTGACTATATGACTTAGCACCTCATTTTTTCCTGCATCCACAACCAGTGGACGTGCAGAAAAAGTTCAAACCGCAGAGGAAATGGCGTGCCTTTAAAAATAGAATAGAACCATAGACGGCGCGCTATACGCAGTTTTTCATTTTTAATTGCAGCAAAAAACCACAATCACAGGAAGGCAATATTAGATAATTAGATAATAAAATAACGTGAACGGATCACAGATGAGTGATTGTTTGCAAAAATTATATATTTTTCCGTCCCCACGAGTCGACTTAAGCACACATACCTAATTTGCATGCCTACTAGACATCAAAGCGTGGAAAACAGAATTTTTCAAAGCAAAGGGTAACGTGCAACTCACCAGCTAACAGATCAGACATTATGATAATAAGGCCAGTTTTGAATATGGCGTGGTTATTCCGCAATAACTGTTTCATTTTTGGCCTCAATCTTCATGGCAACTTTCAAGCCGAGCCAAAAAGGGTTCCTTTAGGAGGATTCACTGCATGTCTGCAAGCAGGATAAAAACTGGAGTGCGTATACTCGAAAACATTTGGGAAGGAGGGAGCCCATTTATGAGTCAAAACCTTCACAGCAATGATTAACAGTGGCATTGATCAGTGACACTGACGTGTCTAGGATATTGGATACTACATATACTGTCGTTATTTTGCATACTTAGTTATCAGTGATAAAGGTCAGGGTTAATTATTACAATACCGTTTTTGTTGTCTATTTGCACTTCTGGTCCCAGATGGTGGTCAGAATTATGAGTGCCTGAGAGAAGGTAGTATAAGCCATAAAGGTTACCGTATGCACATCTCGCTTTCCCCTACCACAACTTGGCTCATAGCAGCACGGTAAGTGACTACTTTAGTCTCATATTCGGAATTTGGCTTTTTTGCAAAAAAACAAGTGGGCACCTTTGCCTCTACGGATGGAAATCAATTCATGCGGTTTGATATTCCAAGGTTTAGTTCAATTCAGCTCAGTTTTATTAAGGGAAAGGTTGGTGACGCCTTTGAACTCCCTACTGATTTCAATGAACGTTGAACAATGGGTTATCTCCCACCGTCAGTCTACAGGGCATTGGACTAAACAATTGTTAAATAATATTGATCAAAAAAAGGAGTTGTATGTTAGGTACAACGCAAATTTGTGAGTGAGGGTAGCTTGAGGGAAATTTGTTAGTTTCTGATGGTTTTATGTTACATATGGCTCTACTGGTCATTAAAAGTGTCAACGGATGGGGATATGATGGTGTCCGCAGGCAGAGCATTCCAGGCCTTAATCGATCTGTTGGAGAAAAGGATCCTACTTGCGTCCAGTCTTGTCCCAGTCACACGTAGTTTGAGAGGATGTCCTCTCAAACTAGTGGTAGTGGCCAGCTCAAAGAAATTGCCAGATGCAATGCAACAATCCTGAAGCCGCAGCATGATGGACGCTTGTATTAGGTCACCGAATAGCTGTCTATAGTCCAAAGGTAACAGGTCAAGATTGGACAATCGTGTTTCTGGTAGCCTTGACCTCGAACAGGCTTGGTTGCACTTTATTGGATCTTCTCAAGGGTGCTGCGGTCGTTGACATCCCATGGTCTCCAGACTTGTATGGCCAATTCCAATTGTGGTGCAACGAACATCCCAAAAACCTTCTTAATGCACCCTTTGTTGAACTTTGCAAACGCCTGCTCATCTGAACACAAGCTTGAAATTGCGTATTTTGTTACATTTGAGCAATGGAACGATTTATTCAAAGTGAGCGTGCTCCATACTCGTAGATATTTCTGAGTCTCTACCTCTTGTAGTAGTGTGTGGTTCAGATAGTTCATTATCTGGTATTCGGTGCTGGTTCTGCTAATTCGCAAAATATTGCACTTGGTAGCATTAAATGGGAGGAGCCAGTTGTTCGACCATTCCTCGAGTCGATGCAAGTATGCCTGTAGATGACCTTCCAAAGCTGTATGTCGTCATTAAACATGACAGTGTTACAGTCCAACCCAGTTACGCAGGACAAGAACGGAGCCCTGATTAACCTCATTCGCAACTGCCACCTCTGCCGAGTGGTGATCGACAAGGTGAGATTGCCCACTCAATAAATTTTCGATCCACTTCAAAAGCTTGTATTTTATCCCTATACGGTTGAGTTTGTATAGGAGACACCGTTTCACTACATTTTCTTCATATACTGCTCGGGTCAATCGTTCCAGACAGAAGAGTGAATTGGTTAAACAGGACCTTCCTCGGCGGAATCCGTGCTGCTCTAAAAAACTGCATCAGTTCACTTGGGATGAATAATATTGCAACATATAGAAGTGAGACGTACCGGCTGGTAATTATTTGCGGAGGTCCAAATGCCACTGTTGTGTATCGAGAAAAGCCGCGCAGTCTTCCGATTGGGTGGCAATCTACACGAAGTTACGGAGACTCAGAAGACTAGAAACAAGGGTTCTGCCAACTCTACAGCCAACTCCTTCAACAAATTTCCCGGTATTACATCAGGACCTGGTGATTTCGTTTTTTCCAGCTTCAGTGGTTCCTGTAGAAAACTAGGTTCTGTAATGACCACTGCGTCAATCGTCGGGATCTCTTCTACCTTAAAGTAATCGGTGGTTAGATCGGTTTCTCTCACGAAGGGCAGCGTTCCCTAAGTAACAGCAGATCAATATCGTATTTCCTAGATTTTTAGCCCAAGAATCGAAATATACGGTTTTTAAAATAACTTTTCATTTTAACAGCAAAACGACGCCGACCAGTGAGCTTCTTCTTCAAAACACCAAGCCCGAAAAGATGTCAATGAGTTTTTTCCAATTTATGGGATGTGGCTCCTTTATGTTTATTTTAAATAACCTCTTTTCCTTCATTGAGCAACTTATGGAAGATGAATGTTAAATGCTAGGCCCCTTTGCAGGCATTTTGCCATTTGATAGTAAGTCCAGATTAGTGGTGTGGTTGACTGTTTTAAAGCTGCCAAAGGGACTGGAAGAGTTTATTATTGCTTCCAGCATTGGCAAATTTTAAATCATTCACTACGCCCACAAGTTTTTCTCCGTACTGCAGTCGCGTCGGCAGTCTTTAATGTCCAATTAAATAGTATTGTCTGCCGCTGTGAACAGTCTTACCGCGAGTACGGAAACAGCCGGCGTCACGTGTTCAGTGTGCTGTTAATTGGACCATATAGCGTTGATTAATAAGGCACCAATGCGAAGATTCTGCTTTTTATCAGAAAACACTTTAACTATACCGTCAATGTAAGAGGAAGGGCAAAGAGAAGAAGATGAGGGTTCCTATTCTGCCGGTCTTGAGTGGAAGTATACAAATGCTAATGCACCTCAGTGGTCATCACGAATTCTCAGGCCATAGCAGCTCCTGAGAATAAAGGTGTTATTAACTAAATTTTAGGAGAAAAAAGGGGCATATAAGCAAACGGAGTTAACTGGTATGTAACAACCATGAAGTATTATTTTCATATTTGATGTTCCCTCAGAAAAGAGTAGATGGCTGTAGGGTTTCTCTTGCGTTAACAAATTAACACTAACTTGAATTTATGAAGCTAACCTGAGGAGTGACAAACATATTTTGAGGTTTTAAAATTAGTATTGACCGCCACCTTAATAAATTTCCAACATAAAATAATGCAAAAAGCTCTTTTGTTTTTGCTGTTACTGTTCTATTGCTGCTGGACAACTCTATACCTCTCTGCAAAGCGCAGTAAAATGGCTCTGCCATAAGATAATGTCAATAGGACATCAGCTTTCCAAATTTGTACAAATTGAAGTAATCTAGGCTAATAAGTAGCCTCATATGGCCTGCTTTCTATAGCATCACCATTTATAGTTTACATGCTTTTGTATGCCAAACGTTAGCAGGAGGACAAAATTTCATTGGCTCTGATAATCATTTTTAAATATCTGATCCCATCAACATTCGTCCTCAAACCTCCGAACTGTTGTTAAATGAACGAAGATGGATAGTAGCATTACATTTTAATGTAATTGACGTATGTCACTGGATTTTTAAAGTAATCACTTATAACTATCTCCATATTTATAAAAAGTTATATTTTACACGCCCAAGCCATTGTTCATTGGATTGCTGAAGAAGAAAGAAAATGACATTTCATGAAAACGAGGCAAGTGCTGTATAGTGGTTGAACATAATTTGCGATACGGAGGAAGTTGTATGCTCTGTGATTGGATTTAAACAATAAACCCACATTTCTTTAAGGAGAATTGTCTAGCTTTAACTGCATTTCTCAACTTGTTGTTCAGCAGTTTGGTTGTAAACAGTCAACTTGAGCATTAAAATCCATATGCTGTTTCAATTTCTAAAGATACCTCCACTTTCTACCTAAAATTAAAATAATTTTTGACCTCCTTCAGGTTAACAACGGTCCGAGTAATTACACTTCAAATGACCATTTGCGCAAGATAAAGTGTTTTATGCTTTTTAATTACTATTCCAAACCTGATCAATTTCATTTTTTAATGCGAAGAACGAGTAACATGATAAATAGAATTCTTCATTTCACGTGATAGCTGATAAAAAGATATAAAATTTATATATTTTTCCGCTTGCATAAGCAAATTCAAAACTTTTTAAGCACCGTACTCTATTAGGCCTCACATAATTGGGATTTATCTCTCTGATGAGAAAGTCAATATTTAGGCTGAAGTTTTTTGGAGTTTATTTATTTGCTTGGGAGGCATCAGAATATTTTTACCTATCTCACAAATTATAGCAGACTTCAACGATTGCATTATTAGTCGAATCCCCGACCAATGTTCATCGCAGTAACGCTTGCGCAAACCATGCAAGAATCAGCTACGTTTTGGCGTTTTTTGCCTAATTTGTGCTGAATTCAAATAGTTAGAAAGCCGTTACTGACAGAAAAATATTTTCTATCTTTGACATGAACTCAGTGCGTTAAGTGTGTGATCATGTGAACTTTTCAAGTCACACTGAGGAAATCCAGCATGAGCATTTAAATAAAGGAACTGAACAGAAAAACAAGTTACCATTGAAGCCGTTTGAACTCTGTTCTCTCTCGGTCTTTTTCATTTTGTATAAGCATTCCTCCTTTTCTAGTGTACCAGGACACAAAATGGTCAGGAATAACTGAAAAGAAATTGAATCCAAGCTGAAATCGGTCGCACGTCCACTGATTTACGTGATTTCCGATTTCCGCATGGCCCAATAAGTAATTATTTGAATAGGAAGGGAATATGTTTTTATATTTAATATGATCTCCATGAAATGAAACAGCAATATCAAGTAACTACCAGTCATTTAGGAGAAATGCACTTATGGCGAATTCGCCACTTGAAATCATTTCAATAACTGTACATTTTATATGGGTCAGTTTGCTTAACAATCTTTTAACTCAGCTGAAATGTTGACAAAGCCAAAGTGGAAGTATACATCGCACCTTTACATCTTTATTTGTTTCTTGAACTGCATTTGCCTTTTATTCACAAAACAGCGTATTTCTTTATCGGCCTGTAAGGTCGCACTTGCAATAATCTAGTATTAACATTATGAAATCAAGATGGTAATGGTAAAAAGACTGATTTTTGGGTGTTTCTTATGTGTTTAATGATGCGCGATGACTCAGGCTGGATTATATATATATATATATATATATATATATATATATATATATATATATATATATATATATATATATAGTGCAATAGACTACATGCATAAACGTTGGCTAAAAAATATTTACTTTTCATTACGATAACGAGGACAGAAAAGGCCTAAGTCGACAGCATCAAAACTATTCAATTGAATCTTCTCAATGTGCCTGTGGAGTTACAAATAAACAGATTTCTGTTAAATAATGTGACTTATTGATAAACGGCCACAATTTACTTAAGATTGTCAAGCATGCGCCCTGCTGAGATGCCAGACTGATGCATTGAAAGATTCAAAATACATTTTAGTGGTTTCGCTACTTTATTCCTGTGATATTTGATGGCTTCTGCAAGGAGATAAAATATTAACTTACGATGTGAACACTAAGTATATTGTCATGGTAAATATATTTATGAGCAGTTGGTCCTGCCCCAATTTGGATGCTCATTGTAGTCTCACAGCTCCAGGCCTCTTGACGTTTTAAAGACTGCGGGACAAGTTGGTGGAAGATAAATGAGTGCAGTAGATGCCGCGCAAGTCTTCTATCAACTAAATCAGGCCCACGTTACCGTCAGACTCCACCTTGGACTGAGTGACACACACGCTGGACAACGATGGTAAAAACTGTTACCATATTCATGAGCCGTACTGACATCGAGCATTGAAGGAAAACTGAAATGATATTATAAAAGCTTTATTTTCTGATAATTGGGCAATAAGGGCAAACAAATACCTGGACCCATTTGCAACGCATACATCTGTTCACTGGTTCGTGTCCTGATGCGTACTGATTATCGCAAAGAAGAATGATGCCACTGTGTAGAGAGGGTTTGTAGTCAACCTATCAAACATTTCATGTGGATTTGTTTGGTTACTTTGAAAAAAGCTGCATTTTTTCATGAGCAATACCAGCATAAAATTGCGAGAAGCCCTTGAGCATCAAATTATTCACTTATATTACATTGTGCAACACTGTAAATTGATCGGTCATATTTAAGTCTTCACACCGTTTTTCAGGTTTTGACAAATAACGCGGGTATTTTATAGGTAATTCCGCGTTTAAAGGCAAGAGCTAATGACATAAGTTGTACTTTTTAGAATCCCGTCTATTGTTTGAAACAGAACTCGTTAATAACGGTACCTTAACCGTGTGCGGTGTAGACCAAGTCATTTAAGTTAAATTTTCTCTTCAATACTGCTTTTTAGAGATAGCCCATCAATTTTATCTAAAGTTGTAACGTTGGCTTACCATGCAGACACAAAATATAAACCGTTAAACAAGGGCAGTTCCTTTGTTCTGAGCTCGCAATGTGTGTGCACTGCATTGCGAGTTACTTTGTTAGCAGGCACTTTTTTTAGCACATAACCAGATGCTAGCGCAGATGAATGGATGTGGACCAGAGAGTTGAACTAGTTGAAGGGCAGCCTACCACCAGGAAAACGCTCATGAGAGAAACAGCTGTTTTGCATCCCAATGACACGTTTGAATAGCTGCAGAATCTGAGAGACCATTTGGTGGCACAGTTCCGGTTATGCGTTTTTTCTCTGTGCGCTCTTTACGACTTCAATAAATTTAACGAAATTAAATCGCGCATTGTGAATTTGTTTGGAGCTTTGTATGCGACAATTTCACCTTAAAATGTACTTTACTACTTAACTAATTTCCATGATATATTGCTTATCTTTGCACGTTTATCGAGCCCAATCTTAAAAATGATAATTGTTGCTAACCACTCTCGTCGGAAAGGAGATTAATTTTAATCAGTTTGTCTTGTACAAGGTTATTTCGCAAACCTTATGTGCTTGCACGAGCTCTACACGAAGGAACAGGCCCCAAAACCTTTGGCTGCTAATTATCCACCCCGATGCGTTAACAGGACTTCCACTTTATAAGAAATGAAAAATAGTTTTCAGATGGGACAACTTAATTTCGCATTTTCTTCAAAGATACTAGATTAACGTACATCAGAATTTGAAAAATAACGCATCTGGTATTACTTAAAGAAGTTGCCTGAAAAATTACCTTTACTCCTCAAGATTTGCACCTGTTTCCTATGTACTTCGATTTAATGTCCTTTGGAGATAAGTTAGGTATCATTTTACGTCTAGCCACTACGTAAAATTATAGCACATATCACTTATATTTAATACTTTTAAGAGCAAAAACTCGATAATTCACAGGCAATACACAATAAAAAAAACTGAGATAAGAATTCATATTAAGACTTTTCATCTTTATGTCCTCATTTTGTTGCGATTACTTTCGACACTTCACTATGCTGAAAATGTGCGTGGGTCAATGTAAACGGTCAGTCAAAAACATTTTCTTCAGCAAAACCTGTACAAACCTGACAAAGGGTCATAAAACGGTTGCCAAAATATTACTTTTCTGCCATTCTCTAAGTCATATACGAATTTCAGCAGTAATGCAATTCAACTTTTAGTTTTCGAAGAAATAAGATAGGGACAAACAGTAAAGGTTTATCAGACACTGAAACTAAAATTAAATCACTCAATCCTTAAAATATTTCGAAGAAAGAAATTTTCAACCAACCTCCCAGTGATTCTTTGCTGAGGCCGGGTTATATGTACCTGCCACTAGTTCACAACCATCAAAAACTGCAAAACTCAATTATATTTGTTGTCTAAGTGCCTGTTTTAACATCCGAAAAACAGTATTGTAGGGACAAAATAAACTTTTATTTCAACTGACCATCACATTTCCCATCGATGTTTCAGACAGTGAATCACTGTGAGTGCTCAACTCTGTCAAACGAACATTGATAGCAAATTCATTAGCTTATGGGTAGCCAGCCATTTTCATATTTTATGCACAAAACATTTTCTATACAATTTCGCGTAAACCATCATTGATGGTTGGTCGATAAAAGTTTAAACCTCATTATAAACACCCAAAATGAATTCGATGCCAGCCTGTTTAAATATGGACAGGTAAACGTTTACTTGACCTATCGCCTCTTCAGAGAGGCAAATCTATGGCGTCTAAAGTTCTGCCTCCAACTTAAGGATAATAATTTTAACTTAAGACAAAGAGAAGTAAATTTTGCCAGTCATGCAGTAATTACCGGCGAGATACGGCTTCTTTCGTAACCTTTTGTAAGCCAATGACAAACGCTTACACTAAAAGTCCCTTTTTTATGCAGAAAAGTGGAAGTAGGACCTGGAAATATGCAAAATCTAAACGTGATAGAGAGGAATGGTAAATATCCCGTCTTAAATCTAACCAACTTTTAAACCAAAACTTGTTTAAATGTTTGACGTAATCTTCAAAATAATATAAACCCTGACCTTAGCAATACGCATACTCGCCCACGGAAAATAGAACAAGCACAGATGGTTTGAAGGGATAACTATTCAGATGTTACGCCACCGAAGATTTTATGGATAAGGATTTCAAAGAATTTTGTATACTTCTGCAGGATATACAGCCTAGGCTTACTAAGCCATCCACGATTCTAATAGTTGGGTAAGTATAAAGAACTTAAAACTGATATTAAATTTCCGAGTCCTAAACCTACGTTGTTATATGCAATAAAATATAGATTCCAAGAAATTATATTGTATTTGAAAATGAGCCGATTGAACAGATCATTTACTTCTCTGGTTGATAAAACTTATAGTTCGGTAAAGTTATGATGTTCAATTGTAGAAGCCGGACGGACAAATAGACACAGGCGCTTCCTCAATAATTATTCGTCAGACAAATACGCTAATTTTCGGTAGGTTGTAACTGGTTTGGTAGTTAAATTAAAAATGGAGCCAGTTAGTCGTCTACCTATGGTAGTTAATTATAATCCAGTCCAAGCAAAAATCTATGCCCAAAAAGGCGATATCTCCCCCGCGGGAAATCGGCAAATCGACCATGAAAACCGTACTGCCTGAACGCAATTATTTCATACACTGGCTAATTCCGGCTGGCATGGCTGTTGCCGGATGGCATTGAGATTAAGACTTTTGATAGCCTTTTGGAACTCAGCGGAGTACTTCAAGGGATTTTTAGGCATCCGTGCGGTTACCAGCGTCGAGTTTATCCGCAGAAATGCAGTTATTTATTTCGTTCCCCAAGACAAGATGCCAGCCTGCGTTCTCCCATGGGCTTACATGCTCACCGACTCGGTTAATAAAGGTAATCTGCCAACCGGGAACACGTCCACCTAGGAGTGTTCTGATGAGGCAGTTTATTTTTACGATGAGTGCATGTAATAGGACTAGTTGTGAATTACGCTTGTACTTTAGGGGCTGGCAGTACTTAAAACTGAGTGAAATATCGTCCAATCAAATAGTAATTCAGTTATGTAATAATCCCGGAAATATAATGGTAAGATCTTTTACTTTAGATCTCAGTTTATTAAGCCGTTTAATGTGACGCAATTCTCCAATAAAAAGGTTGAAATTGCTATTTTACTGAATATATTTCAGTATGCATTACATAAAATTCATTGAGGTCAAGAAAACCGATCAGTAAGCTGATGAACTGCAGGCAGATCACATATAGCCATATTTGTCAACATTTCCAGGGGTTGGTATATAGGAAGCCCATAAAACCTCCCTCTTATTGTTTCATTTTTAGCTGCCGTCAGTTTTCCTTGCTAGCTTGTGGATCTATATTCAAGCTCATTGTAAGCATTTTGTCAAAGGCAGACTCCTTTGGCTATTCCGGCGTTTTGCGAGGCTCACCATAACCCACGTATGGCCGGTTGCGGACCTTAACCGTCATAGACACAACCAGTGTGATTTAAATCTTAGGCCGATGAAATGATTTCACACAGCACACAACAAACCATTAATTTAGAAAATCGTGCTCCATCTTTCCTTAGAATTCCATTTTTATATCGGCGTCAAGTTGATAATTTTATAAGTCATTGTATGCTGATGACGACATCCATCCACTGGTAATCAGTAATTTTGTCCTCTTTATGAATTCAGCATTAGCTGATGGTCCAATCAGATTTTGAGACCGCTTATTCAGCTGTATGTGGTCGTTGCCAAAAAGCGGCTCTGTCGGCATTAGGCCATTTGCTTTGATTTTGACGCTACCTTTTGAGAACATATCTATAGAATTCACAAAGTCACTGATTCAGGAAATCTGGTAGGCCAATAAAGAAGGTAATGATCTGCTTCTATTGCAGAGTTTGTGAAGTGCCTGAATATTCGTAGAAAAATTAACACTACTGGTAAACCTGTTTTTACTGTTCTTCCAGGACTGCCAACGTTCGTGGTCGTCTTTCAAGTTTTTGGCGTCAGGCGGCACTAGCAGCCCTTCGGAACCAGTCGCGTGTAAACCAGGCACCTGTTGACAGCAAACCTGTCAATGCATCGCTTTCGATCCTGAACGAACTCTTTCCTGAGTCCTGGCCCACCGCTAATCAGGTCGAACGATGGCAGGATTCCTTTCAAAACCTGCTCCAAGACGAAGGTTCGTGAAGGCAAATTCAAAACTAGGCTTGCATGTATAGAGCTGAAACCACACCAAACGGAGCGGTTTAACTAAAGACACGTTTATATTCAACATTAGCTTTTCTTATACAAAACATCTTACCATATCCATTGACTAGCTTCCTTTCCCTTGCATTTTTATTGCTTTACCCATGCAAAGAAAAAGCTCAAAGTGACGAAGAATACTGCGTCATGATGTATGATGTGTCGTGTGCGTTTATCCTTTTCCATTCGTCCATTTTTTAGAGTTTGTGGAACTTGTTTTATTCATCTGAAGTTTCAAAAAAGAACAAATGTGTTATAGGTGTTAAGTTGGTTTATGTTGTACATTTATAACAAATTCATTTCGAAGGCGCAGTTTAGCATACATGGTTGTTGTCCAGTTTCGGCCATAAATCAGCCCAGTTGATGAAAGTAAGGTAGGGGAGACAGTTCTGGATACACTAATTCCTATGGATAATATTTTTACAGTTCTGAAAATAAGCTAGACACTATGTATATACTTCCACGTAGATTTTTCAATATGACTTCTGAATATCGCAATTACCTTTTCTGTCACTTCTTTCAGAGTGATTTAAATCCATTTTATTTAACTACTCACATGCTGTTAGATCTTAAATTGTGTTTTATTACAACACTTAAACACGTACTATATTGAAAAATATAAAAGTTATCAACTATCTCAAAATCATGATTTCGATTCGATCTAGCATCGATAATTACCCGAGATATCCATTAAGTGACCTAGCCACTATATAAGTAGCATCCTACATGTTGCAGAGAATAGGGTATGAAGCAGAATGCGTTAGCTTTAAACCGCCGGTTTCAGGCTTATTCAGCCTTCATTAGATCAATTGAAACCCTCACTGGAACCGAATTTGGCGCTCCGGTGGGGTGCATATTGTCCATACGGTGAATATAGCACATTGAACCACAGTTTATCTGTGAATGGCACTTCTCATTCTCTGCCACTGTGATGCATGGCATTGTCCTTTTTATTCTATCTCATTTATGCAATTCACAAATTTGCATGAAGTTCATGGAAAAATCATGCTGATCTATTTTTTAGTGAAGAAAACATGGAATTCATAAGGCCTCAGCACGGGGCAATGCAGGAATTGTAAATTGCTACCACCTGAACTTAAAACAAAGTGAAGCTTTTATATACAAGTGATTTTTCTCGAAGGCTGTGCTCTTTCGCACTACCATAGGCCAGATGTGTTTTTTTAACCGATCAACTAATAAGCGTCTTAGAAACAGGAGATTTGCGTTATTCTTGTCCCTGTTAATTGTAAGACTTGGATATAGCAGAATGCTCTCGGTTATTAACCCTATCAGCGGTGGAATCAGGGAATTTAAGTTGGTGCTTTCAAGCACCTATGTTGGATATGAGCTTTTGGCCTGTCATTTTCCAGGACCAAACCAATATGAACTTTAGTCAGTATGCTTGATACGGTTACATGCGAAAGAAAAAGTGAGAGCTAATAGATTGAAGCATCGACTTACTTATATCAATTGATTTTAACATATGCTCTTCCTCGCAAATACACAATTTCAGCCGTTCTAGCATGCATGTTTTTATGAGTATAACTAATAATGCATCGGAGACGTAGTCAACGTGATTAGCTGTTCTGTGAATAAGGCATCATTGCCCATCACCGTGCAACTTAACCATAGCCCTGTCAGATTGTTCGACCAAAAAGTCTTATTAATAAATTTCGGTAAAATCATGAATAATGAGGAGGAGTGAGCGTAAAAGATAATGCAGGATAAAATCGCAGAATTCATTTGCCCTTTGCTTACAGATGGTCTACGAGTTTTCCGGGAGTTTCTGCGTGGTGAATTCAGCGATGAAAATATCGAATTCTGGATTGCTTGTCAACAGTACAAGTCTCTAGAGGTTGGAACTAAATCAAGAGTTCAAGCACAAAGAATATACGATCAATTTATTGCCTTTCAATCACAGCGTGAGGTACGCCGATTTTTATATGATTTTGAATTATTTGAATTAATTTAAATTCCACCCTTAAGCCTATAACTTTGAGTGATTTGACTTAAAAATTATTTTTTTAAATCTAATATTTAACGTATGAGAGATTTGGCTCGGCTTTATATCGTGAGCTACTTAAAACGTGACTGTGCAATGAGAACTATAGAAAAGAACACTTTAATAATGGTTTTTTTTAAGAGATTGTATTTCTCTTGCCAAACGTTTTTCGCTGTGGGCTGAAACAAGCTAAAGCAGCAAATTCAACCAGACATTCTCCAAAGATAAATGTTAACCCAGGTAGGAACCAGAAATAACTGCCACAGTGGATCCCAGGGAAAAGGTTGTTTAAATGTTCACTCAATCGTGCATTATTTGAATGTGCTTCTTCAAATGTTAACAATTGCGATCTGATTTTTAACCCTTTACTCCGTTACCAGTGTCTCCTAATCAGATCTCTGCTTGCTTGTTGGCTTAAACCAGGTTTTTTCAGAAAAGGTTTAAGTAATGGATTATGGCTGGTGCTTATTCACCCAATGTGGTAGTTTATCTAAACTTCAAAATCAATCTGCTGTTAGTTTTACATTAAATCTTAATTTTATCATTTTTATATGAGTTCATCGGTTAAAGACGTTTATCTCAAAATGCATAGCTAAAGTACTCCATAAAATGTCGCAAATTAAGACATTTTTGCTACGTTCTGCTATTTCATATAAGTGAGAAGTATAAAAATAATTCCGCATGCTGCTTCAATGACAGTCGGTGAAGAATAGGTTCTTTGAAGGGGTTGATAGATCCACTTGATTACTGAAAAATACTTTTAAGGTCAAGCGCAAACCGCTTCACAGGTAAACGATATTTCCCTCCCATAAATGGGTTACACTGATTTTCAGAGTAATCTTAACTTTCGCTTGACAGAATAATTCTGATTATAATGCCAGTTTACATCTTTGATTCTTGGCTGCCAGCAGGCACACTGCTCGAGAAAATCCAGGATTATATATTTTTTTATACAGGCAATTTATGCAGCTTTGGAACCCAACGAAAATCTACCGTATTTAGTTACCCTGAAGCCTGACTCCTTGCATCGTTTTTGTAGCAATCGATTTTATTGCTCGCTAGGTACTCCATCTTCTGTCATAAAAAGGTCTCAATAAAATTAGGTTTGCCGAAAAATTCTTATGTGTAACCAGTAAAGAATAAAATAGTGACTTTTACTTATGGAATGCCGCAGAGATGCAGGAACACGCCCCTTTTTTTCAAGCATCTCATTAATTCGGGAACTCTAAAAAACGCGTTGGCGATCTTCTGGATTGACGTGCGTAAACGTTCGTTTTCAGCGCCAAAGATTAAATATTTATCTTAAAAATTGAATAAGTTATTGCAGCATGATGAAGAGAAATTAAGTGTTCATTTTTCTGATGGAGAATGTTTCTTATAATTATTCTGCCAACGATTTCAGTGGGTGTACTCTAGCTTAACTTGCAATGGATAAAAGGAAGCTGTCATTTTGAAGAGTACAAATTGTCAGCACTTACCAGCTTTAAATGCAAAGTGTGAAGGTATTTTTCACCTTGACAACGTTGACAAACGTTAGGTATATAACACATGCGGGAGTCCTCACTCGATTAGCCGCTTTTACTTGCATCCACCAGTTACAGTCGAGCCCGAAACTGTTGAAAACTTAAATGACTTGCTTCAAAAGACTGAAATAAATTTCTCAAGTCTATTTGCTTAGTACTGCTCCTACCTGGGTAAGCTTCTGCGTGAACGTTGTTTAATTCACACATAGAAATTGCGCTCGGAGGTGCTTAAAAATATTGAAAGTATTTCGTTTAACATTTTTTTGCGTGGACAGCGTACATGATAGTTTCTATAACCAGAGTAGAATAATGCGATAACCTTAGACTTTAATAGAGAAATGCGCCCTTTGAAAAGGTATGATAAATTAAGATTTGTCAAAATGTCATTCTACTTGGATACGGATAAGTGTACAATTCAAGAGCAGTGGTGTAAGACAACATTTAATTCGGAAATTTTGATAATGTGGGCTTTTTTATAAAGTCACACTTGATGTTTTTATGCATATAAAAAGCATGAACCTTACTCGTTTAGCATGCTTGCTTTACTGCAATAAAAACGTATCTTCCATAATGGTGCACTGGTTTATAATACTACTTGTGCCTATTACAATGTTGACATTTTGGGCTGTATTAATATTTTGTTAGTTAAAGGACTAACTGTGCTTCGAATGCGTCGTGCTTTTATACTTGCAGTGCTAGTAAGAGATATGAAGTGCAGTTCGATTTGGCTCGCATTTGAAACACTTGGGAAAAATTATTTTTGTTAGATTGGTTCGCATAGAATATGACAGCTTGACCGTCGGAGATTACGATTTCCAGGTCCATCAAATGAATGCTTTTGCATATACCACATTCCGTTGTTGGGATTTAAAAAGGCTGTTTTTATAATAATAATGATAATAATAATAATAATAATTTGACACAGGGACTTGGCCGATTACGCTCTAGGGCACAATTAATTGGACTTACTAATCCCGTCTCAAAATACTAATATTTTGATACAATTCTGGCCGTGGACATTTTTCACACATTCTATGTCCATCAAGAGGAAGACTTCAGTTTTAATACGATTTTTGATTTGGTTGTTATTTACTATTCCAGAATTTAATAATCGTCTTAGAAATGAATTGCATAATGATGTAAGTTCTCAAATATCAATTAACCAAATATTCCTCTGACAGACAAACCATTTTTTAAAAGGCTAACGTCCTTCATTTTCGTATTTTTGAAATAAACATATATGGCAAACTAAATAGGAGCTTTCGTCCGTACATCTTAAAAGGTGAATCTGGACTGCGAGACACGACTTCAAACCGAATCGCGTCTTTCAGAGGCAGGGCCTGATCTATTTGATACCTGCCAGAGGAGAATTGAGGCCCTGATGGAGAAAGACCCCTACATACGTTTTCTTCGCTCAACTCTGTACTACAAGTTGAAGGAGGTAACTGGCGTCTCGGGTACAGCCTCCGCTCATCAAAACTCTATTTCCACCACTGTCCTTGATTACGGTCACCCTAAATAAACTAGTCACTAGCTCACCACTTCACCATGACACTCCGTTGGTCCTATGCCTTCCCCAAATCTCCATCCCCGCTAAGCCGGTTGCATCGAGAAGTCCAGCTTACAGAGTCAAAGAGGACGTTTCGAACAAGGGACTGGCAAAAGACGCCAACGAAACTGCCTTCGGTGCCCCTTACAGCCCATTTCTTGATGCCATAATTGTTCATTCCTCCTCTTGCTCCCCATCCGTGATTTCCCTGAGACGCAAAACAAGAGGGAATCATGAGCAAGCTCGGCATTCTATTGACCTAAGTCACATGGCTATTCAGTAGTCTGAAGCTGGTTTTTATATTCTACACCACCAATTGGCAAGAAGGTGCATTTTATGGATTCAATCGTTCATAGCTCAACGCTCAAAACATGAACATCAAACGGATTACTTACATTACTTAAACGTCTGTATTTACATTTTTGATTAAAAGTGAACCTGTTTGTACCTCGTAAAGCTTTGATGTGCAATATTTTCCTTTATTGACAAGCAGAGGATGCAGCAACAATAAATATATAATTTTGCTCAAGGTAAAGCCTTTTTATTCAAATTAAATGGTAAAAAAGAAGGTCAGTAACACACAAAACCCAAGACGTGAAATGCGATTGCCCAAAGTAAGTACAATTTAAGTTCGGTGAATCTTTGATCCAATTTTCGTGAACAATTTTATGAAAAGGTAAATAGGCAGCTATCAGCAGAAACTGAAATTGATGAGCAAATATAATTGCTATTGCAGCAAATTTGTCCCCATACTTCTCAATCGCAACATTAATTTGTGCTGCTCTAAAGCATTTGCCCGACCATTTTTATCTCTAACCAGTAAATTTGCGAGGCAGCCTAATGGAGGCCATATATCTTGATATTACTGTCTTCCTGTATAACAACATTGCTTCAGTTAAGATCGTATGAAAGCACTGTAACGAAGTCGTGAACTCTAAATTTATCAGCATTGATCACCACCAGCTTTGACCAGGACATTTGACTCAGAATTTAAAACAAACCCATTGAAACCTACACATGGTTAAAATTCTAACAGACTCCAGAAAATATTTTGCGTATTATGTTTAAATTTCATCAGAAAAGAAATAATACTTAATCGAATCCATTCATTAGTACTGCTCTATTGCTTTTCTTTGTCAGAAAACGTTGCAAAAAACATCATAATTATGCCATCCAATCGGACCTCGACTGATCCGAGTGCCGAGTCATTTAAACGTTTTTAACACAGCTTCGGTGGAGCCTGAAATTACAAAATCTAAAATGTCTCCTTATTCTTTATTGGAAAATGAAATTGTAGGCCACTGCTTCAGTCGACGGAACGTGATGACCTATCCTAAGCAAGGGGCCGGCACTTTCGAAAGATTGCAAATGCTTCAAACAAACGGTGGCACTATACATATAAAATTTTGAAATAAAAACGAAAAAACTAATGCCAGTTTAAAAAATAAGGGAAAAATACAAATTAATATTAACCTATTGAGAAATGGCAACTTTTTTTAGAAAAAGTGCAAATTCCTAAAAAATAAAAAAGCGATGTAATAAAGACATGTAAGTATAAAAATAATTGGCAGGTGAAATTGAAAAATTACATTTATGTGTATAGTATGAAAATTTTCTTTCGTCGAATTGCTTTTTTATGTATTTATGTTACGGGATTATATTTATTTTCAGGTCTTTCTTGAAAGATCAGTGAATAGTTCAAAGGTTTCAATATTAATAATTGCCAATAAAGGTATATTGTGTTCTGTATGTTGATCAATACATTCATAATAATATTTGATTATCAATGTTGACCAATTTTGTGAGATTTAATATTTTTAACTAAAGCAGATGGCCATTTGTGTTATATTTGTTGACCAATCCACAATGGAAAACTCCTGGCCGAGGAAAATGAAAGTTCAAAACAAAGGTTGACAATTTATATGCCTTAGGTCAATTTATAAACTTTAAAAAGCGTTTTAATTTGATAGTTTGCTAATGTTTGTCTGCTTAATTTATAGATTTTAAGCATAAGTTAAGATACAATGATGTGGTTTGACTGGTGCCTTGATGTCCCTGCAAAGAAGAGATAAATCGTGGGCTACAAAATTAAATAAAACACACTTCTGTTTATAGTTTAAATTTCTGCATTATAAAAGTTCACTTTTGGGCCCCTTCAAAGATAGCGAAGGCAGAACAAAGTGGCCGAAAATGTTCTATGTTTGTGCGAAACAGTTAATTTTCTGTCGGTGGAGTTTCTTAATGTGACAGGTCATTGCATAGCATATGTTCAGTGATACATCTACAGGAAACTAAAAGTTTGTTCATTTAATGTTCTCCTTCTCTGCATGGTAAAAGAAACTACATGCAAATTTCTTGTTACTGCCTTCGAGCGTAAAATGCCAGAAATATTTTACAATTAATTTTCATAACCGTATTTGTTCGTTGTTTCCGGAAAACAATGTGACCCTTTACACCTGCCGCCTTCTGATTAAATAGAACTTAAATTAAATGTTCCAGATCCATAAGGGTTGTATTCGAATCTTCTTTGTTTATATTATTAATCCCTTATAGAACAATGCAGAAAAGCAATAGTTTTGTTTCGGCAATATCAAAGTCTATATGCATTTTCTTGGATATCCTGAAACGTTTAATTTCGTCAAAATTCTGCCCTTTCTCCTTCAATTAATACGACTGACAATGTTTTATGACTTAGCAAAAGGCTTTTCGTGTCTCAAGTTCACTCAAAAAATCCAAAAAGCAAAACCACATTTACGTTAAACTACTCACTTTAATTTCAATCCTGACGTTGACTGAGCTAGGTTATCCCCTGCTTATTAAGTCAACATCTTAACTTTCAACTTTTTAACCATTTAATATTTTGTGCGACGTCCTAAAGAGCTACGTAGGAATATGACACCTCATAAGATAATTGTAGATCCAGGAATGGCATAACTGTTTATATTCCCTTAATCTTTTATTTAAATAACTGCCAACCGCTGCACACTACTTTTAGTCTTGAATGTTGCAAATAATCTTGGAGTGTTCAGACAAGCCGTTAAAATATTAGGTGAACCATCGCGCGCATTTTTCCTGTAAGGCCCTAGGAAAAAGACAAAATGGAACCTTGTTAAAAAGGTTAACTTCAAAGAAAAGTTTTCTTAACATATGTGTGCGGCAAATTGATCATAAAAATGATAATAACACATAAAAAGTCCATTCTGATCCATGGTATGACCTGTTGCATCTATATACGCTGGCTGAATGTGAGAAGTTTAATGAAATTTACATGGTTATCCAGCTTTAGCGTTGACTTAAATATTCATATCAACTTTCAGTCTAAGTCTGCAAACCTAGCAATTGACTGATTTACTCCAAATAGCGTTTAAATTCTGAGAATATTAAAAGGCATTACTTAATATAGAATGCCTCCGTTAAAATGACTAATAAATTTGCCTATGTTATATGCTTATTGTAAGGCAAATCTTTAGTGAGGAAACCACAAAGGAAACCGAAATGGTCGTCTCCAATCACATTTGAGCAATAACATAAAGTACAAAAGCAAGTAATATGGTTATTGTCCGTCTCTAACTTCACGCTTCGCATGCACAAAATGTGTTATATGCTATAAAAACGTTCACTAGACAGCGCACTGAAAGCCGTTTAGGTGTAAAGTTGATAAATAGTATTTAAAATTGTGGATTGAACAGCGGAGAATTCAATATTTTATCTGTGACGTGCAAGATCTAATCTGCTGTAAGTTTCGGGCACATTGTCTGTCAAAGCTTAATTTATTACGCTATGCTCGCATGGAACACACGAGGAAAGCATTACTGATGACATAGGACAGCTCATTTTTTATTTGCAATAGAAACGCAAGAATTTGAAGGTACATAATAGTTACAGTCATTTTGAAAATACTGAAATTCGACTGACTTCCCACGTCGAAACAAGAGATATTGAATAGAAACACTTGATGAACCGAACGTATGTAGATCGAAAAATTGGTAAAATTGACCGTGCATTAGTTCTTTAATCTGAAAGTGATCCTTTTCACATTTTGCCACTAACGCAACAGAATGCCCGATGAATCATCCATAGCTGTAGAATATTTCATAAGCCCGTTTATTTTCAGTGTCCCAGACATGCCAGTAATTAATATTAAAGACCATAATGCTCTCGATTAACTGCTTGCAAAAGAGGCTTCATATTTTGCAGTATATGACCTGACACATTTAATATGCCTAGAGTGACAAAAGGTCATCAACACAATTGAAATCCGTCTACATGCACTTACCAAATACCAAAGTGCTAACGAACAACCTCTGGTTGAATGAAAACGCAAAAAATTTGTTAATTGCTTATTTGTTTTGAAAAAAATCGAAACTGCACATCACAGGAGAAGACACATGTTAATGTATTTGATAATATTGTTTCCATGACACCATCTGACGTACTAAAATGGGATGAAGAGAAAAAGTTAAACATCCGTTTTAACATATACCGTAATTTAAAAATTATCCAGTAGAAGTCGTATATGAAGTCTAGCACAACAAAATGCGCAAGTTTCAATCAGGCGTGGTAAAATTTAGGAGAAATCCCTATGCGTTCTTTTTAGTAATGTTTGAAAAATCTCGCTTGATTTTGTTTATTTAGAAGTCAGATGAATAAACCTTCAGTGGGGTTGTGGTTCAAAGACTGGTCGGGGTCTATCCTGTTAAAATAGAATTCGCAGATGCAATCTTAGGCGTACTATTTGTGTACGTATTCCGGCAAGGTCATGTGCAGTTTGTTCTGACATTCGAAGCTATCAAGGTTCACACGCTCCTTGAAATGTGAGTTGCAGTTTCCAGTGCATTTAGTTGCTTATTTATCAAGCCCATTAAAGTAACTTAAAACCTGAAAGCGCTTATCGAAGTTGTGAGGACTTTTTTGTCTCTTTTCTTGCAGATGGCAGTTGGAATCATATTTAATGATTAACAAAAACATTTAAAATTGATTCTAAAAACGGAACCTAAAACACATAAGTCATAGATATACGTTTTTCAATCAATTGACAATTTTGTCCAATATTTTGTTTTAATTTAAAGTTGTTTTGATAGAGTATTCTTTTGGCATATGTCCAGGTATTTTACCTTTCAACATTTGGGCATTTTGGCCATATTGCCTTCTTTACTCTGTTATGCAACCGGATGAACTAACAGTGCCGATATTAATTGAAAACATTTCAGTAAGTTTGCTAAACTTAAGGATCTGGCCTACCATTATGGATGCATGAAAATCTATCCATATTTCTTTTGATCTATTGCTCAACCTTCTGGTATTTTGCACGTTCGGTATCTAAGTTATTTATGCGCAGGAATACACTACCCAGCACGTATATTTTCAGATTTTTAACATATATTCCATATGACCATTAGGTGAAAGCCATCTAGCAGTTATCTCGCAGAACATCCTCGGTTCGCTTAAACAGCTAATTGCCTGTATTCTGTATTCCTGCCCCGTATTTCTAGAAATCACACAGATTATCTTTGCGAACTTATGAAAATTAATTAAACATCTATTTTCCAAAAAAATATGTTTAAGCCACCAGTTTCTTCCTGCGATATAAAGACGAAAATATATTTTCAAGTGAAGTAAGTTTAATTTAATAAAAATGACGATATATAAGTACAGTTCAGTACTGGAAAAACAAACACAGGTGTGCATAAAAAGCCTAGGCATAATACAGAATATCGTAGACTTCTTCTTGAACTTAAAAACACTTTTACTGAAAGACGTTTTTATAATCCCATTGTACATCCAAAAAGAACATTTTTTGATAAAAATAAATTCCATCCTCACATTCCATGCCTAAGGTGTGCAATGAGATTCGGAATAAAGTCATATCCACATTCAGACATAACACCGACAGCATAAAATATGTCGTTCACATCTAAGGCCTGCGATAGATACGTCCATCATAAATGGACAAACCTTTCATAATGAGTTGCTTTCGAAAAATATGTTTAAAGATATTTTTTGCCAAACGTTTGCGTACTTGGCAGAAAACTTAGAAGGTTTTTCCGCCTTTTTCATTTCCCTGAAAAATACGGTTGAGCCTTTTCATGCTGACCTATGGAATGTTCGTAAATGTGAAGGCAATGGCTGACTTAAGACAAAAGATTGTTTAAAAGCGTGATTCCTGTTGTTTTACACATAAAAAGAAAGATTTATAAATCGAAAATTGGCTAACTAATAATATCGTTCTTTAATAGTTTTAAAACCAAAAATGTTAAGGGTTAATCAAATTGTGCTTTAATAATCTTAAGACAACTGCAATGTAAAGTGTATCTCAAAAACAGTTACTTTTTTAAACCTCTTAAGTTGTTAATACTCTCCTTTGATAAACAATTGCGCACCAGATTGTAAACGTTGCATAGAAGAGCTCTTAAGATAGGACAATTTTAAATGAAAGGCTACATTCATTTGGCTTACAATTGTGTACTTTTTGATAAAATTAACTGAGCAACCTTTTTGGTTTAAAAAATTACTAGATCCGGTATGGGTTCTGTGAATCCATAATCCGCTCTTTTTCGGTGCACATAAATTATCGTTTAGCTTCTTGTCATCAATTTTAATGAAGTATGCCACCTGAAATTATACCATATGAATTATTCGTCCTTCTAAATAAGTCCTCCGTTAAAGGGATCATTCTGCTAGCAATAAATGTTCGTTAAAAAGGTGAATTTCATAAATTTATTGAAATATGTATTAGTTAATGTCTGCTCATTGGTTTGGAGGGGAAAATGTTATGATTGCGAACTACAAAGATCTGTAAGCTACTGGAAAATATGAAAGTTTTCATCTTGTGGCTTGCTCGTTTAATGGCTCTGCATGACAATCAGTCTTTTTAATGAGAACAATATTCAGTCAGCGCAGTACGTTCAGCTCATCGGGCACACTGCATGCATATAAGCAAACATCCTGTGGGAGATAATGTCCCGTGGGTGCATCTGGAACTTAAGCATCAGCGTCGTCCTCCCTTTTGCTATTATTTTGAATGCGGACGAGACAATATTCGGGAATACAAAGGCTCAATTATCTCGATCATGTTGGTTTGACTGGCTGACTGACTGACATTAGCTTCTTTTGTGGTCTCTAACAGTCATCAGACTATCTGGCCTCAGCTGCAGACTCGCAGACACTAGGGCCATTCCTATTTTACATTCTTCCACCTTATTTCTGACTTTGTAACAAAATATAACCTGCAATGCGAGAGGGGAACGCGGCTGACCTTGTGTACAAAATTATCCAATCTACTTTTAATTCAAACTGTAGCTGAGTTGAACTCCGTCTGAGGGCTTTTTTCAAATCACAAGAACATATTTATTTGAAGTTAATAAAAAGTCTCATTTTTTTCTGACATATATGATAATGGAGCCTGTCAAACTGCGTTGGTTGAGCTGATGTGTAAAAAACTGATTGAATAACACAAAGCTGATAATGAATGTCTGGCCGTCCCTTGCATCAAAGTGGCATTAAATGGATTTCAACTTTTGTTGTTATTAAGAGGCAGTTAAAAGGCCGGATCAGTAAATTTGCCTGTACTCAAATCAGACATAGATGTCGTTATTGGAATAATATAATTCTGAAAGCTGTGGACATAAAATTGGAAATTGGACGCTATTGCGAGTAAATAGTAATGTTAACTAACCGTTTTGCTGGAATGCATATTGACTGAGGCCGCGAAGGACATGAGGAAGTGCCTTCTCCCGTCTCCGGTTGTCTTGACTCTGTTTTGACACCGGGTCCAAGTTGGGGAATGGAACAGAGAGTGAGGTAGATGCAGCGCAAGCCTCGAGCACTATTCACTGTCCCTGCACAGCATACAGTGAACATCCCTGAATACGACGGACGCGGGTGAACAAGCTGGAAAGCTGTATACAAAATGAATTGCTGGACACGCAGTAGCAGATCCATTAACTGCGGCCAGCTCCCGTGTCACGACTCCTTTGAGTGGACCCGAGATATGCGCAGACCGGTGAAAATCGTGTGAGGTGCGAGCCGCTTGACTGATCATTCATGCCCCCGTCTATTAACAAGTAAAATGACCTACCTATTACATATTCTGTGTTAAATTTAATGAGCAATACTGGAAGCGCACATCCGAACGCTGTTTTAATCCATGTTTTCTGCAAGCCAGGTGGTTGAGTAATCATCAGGCTGGTTTCCTACAAGGAGGAAGGGGGTTTATTTGCAGCACATTACGACTTAAATGTCAATCATCCAGCCATTCTCGAGCAAAGAGCAACCATAGGGCATAGAGATTGCATCTTATTAATACTGCAACTCCCTGGATTATAATAAATCCCACCTGATGATGGCTCTGCTGATGGGTTCGAGCCTAATTTCGAAACCTTACAAGACTAAAGTTCTTATACCCATGGTCGCGTCTTCTGCTGCTGAATTGCCTCCTTAGGCTCATTTTCACATACATTGGCATTAAGGCTACAGTAAGATGATGAAATAGATACCCTTCGAGCAATCAAGCGCATGAATACTTGCATTACCCGCTTTTCTGATTCACCTTTTTCCATCTAATTTTGTCTTCAAATGACATTTCCATTTGGAAATGCTTAGTTCTCGGGCAATGGACTGATTAAACAGTTCTTTCCACTCAATTGTCAAACATGATGGTAATGCCATCATTGCATATGTGTTTCCTCGTTTACAAACACAAACCCCAGCTTATTCTTGTGGTTTCATGTTTCTTGTTACTTTCCTGGAGTCCAAATTATCTTTTGCGATTTAAATTATGCAAACTTCTGTTGGGCATCTCAATGGGCAAGTTAAGTTTGGTTTCTCCTGCAAAATTAACTAAATTTTATTTTTCTTATTTGTTGTAAGCTCTCTTGCTGTGCATCAGATCACCGTTTTATTCTTTTCAACAGGACCCAGCAGCCTATACCGTGAAACCTTTTTACCTAATGAACACTTCTGATGAATATGCTCAAAAGAGAAAATTTCTGATCTGGTGGGCCTTGTACTAACCTAATTAATACGTCTTTAACCTTAAAAGGCAAAGTCATGCCCAGCTCAATGCTAATCTGTGTGGAATAACAAGCGTGAACCAGCTTTCAAGAGCACAGTACCACAGGTTTATACAAACAGAAAATGTAATCTTTGCGATAAATTAACGTTGCAACACTTTACATCTTTCCCACAGCTGCCTCCAGCTCAAAAATACTGTGCCCCAAACGGGTCTGCGTGAAAAAATCGTATTTTTTTAGTAAGACACAGTACAGTTAACTGCTATGCAAGGTCACTGAATTTCCACACACTGAGGAGCAGGCAGGATGGTGTGCAAGCATACATCATTCTCAATCGGGGCAAGCCAAAAACAATCTCCAAATATCCTTATTTTTTGAGTACTGCCGTCAGTCAAACGTGTTCTGCTATCTCTCAGTTAGCGTCCCACATCACTCAGCATCAGACGTTCCATCTGCCGGAAATAAACGTCGGGTGGAGATTGATGAGGCCAAATTGTTGTCTTCAAGGCTGGAAATTCTTAGGATTAGATATTTCATTCATTGTTATTTACAAACAGGGCAGTTCTTCGGCATGCGCACAGGGGGAAAATGGGCCAACTGTTAAAAATACTGACAGAGGTTTCCTCAAAAGAACCTTGGCCTGTTTTAGGCCCTTATTGATCCGCAGTTCATGAATGAACACTACATCTTCAAGCCTACTAATGCGTTAAGACTTAGGCATAATTGACTAGGCTAGTGAGAAGGTATGCGGGAAAAGGCCTTGTTCTGCGTTAGGTGTCACTAATAAGTCAATGAACAAAGGCCATAAAACTAACGAGCACGTAGGGCTCAACGAAAGGTACCCCATGAACTGCGAATGCTTTTCGTAAATGCACAGCAGCCTGTCAAATGGATAAAATTAAAGGCGTTAGTCATTAGACTCCACAATTTTTCTTAGGGCTGGTCAGCGTTTGAACCCAAAAAGTCCATGAAATGTGACGCTTGCCTCGGTGACCGAGTCTTCGTTTCCAAACACATGTCATGGATTTTATTAATTCTTTATGTCTACTTAAAGTGATTATGTCTCTTGGGTGAGGACTTAGGTTTTGGAAATTTTAATACAGGATTGTTTATAGACTGTGTTAACAAAATGACAGACCGTAAATTCCAAAGCACTCGTGCTGCGTGAATTTTGCAAGGGAATCAAAGCAGAAACAGCCTTCAGCGGTACTTCCGAAACTCTGAAAGAACGCTTTTTAAATCTTCCATTTCGTTTGTCTAGGAAGACCATTGAGCTCAGTAATGATACTTTTCAGGCAACCCTTGAGCAAGATCTTCGCCAGACCGTTAATTAACTTCACGATCCCCTGTTATGAAGCACCTTTAACAGATTGGAATGTCAATGGACAAATTCGTTTATATTCCATCGGTAAAAAGTAACTCTCAGTGCTCTCTCTGCTCCAAAATCTTCATAATCTCGCCACTGGAGCTAAGAAAGACTCCTTACGGTAAAAATAGCAGAAAAACAAATCAATTTTCAACTTCAAGGCGTCATTTCCAAGCTGAAATAGACCCATAGCCCCAGAAATTTGGTTACATTTTTGATGAAATCAGAAATTTACACTATTGTTGCAAGGTCACGCCGTTAGGGCAGATCCCTATTTCAACCAAGCTCAGTCCTTTGACCATCCAACACTTATTCCTAGAAAAGTTGTGTTTTTGTAGAGTGACTGACGGGAGATGGCGTTTTGCTTGACTGATCTAGAACAAAATCCGACATTTTGGACAGGAATACTTAACACATCTTAGCTATTTACCGGACTGTCCGTCAACTATTTCCCACTGATTCCCTATCTTTATCGCCATTTCTGAGGTAAAAGAAGCTTTTAGAAATATGGATTGTGTTACTTCTAAGCTCATGGAATTCTCTGCAGCAATATCCATTGTTTCATAAAATGGGTATTGAAAAAATCGTTTGCATTTGGGCCAAAATGACCTTATACGAAAAGCAAATATGCTGTGTATTAAAATATATTTAATTCTAAAAGCATATTTTCTTGTCATTTGTTAAATACCCCTAACACTTCTCAGTCCCCTGGGGCTTCGTCGGATTTGGGGTCGAGGGAATATTTGACAGATGCAGTGCACTTAGCCTCCACGCCTTAAAAAGACAGGCTAACTGTTCCTTAGTTCTTTTCAAGGAAAATTACAACTACAGTGTGGTCATGCATTTATCGCATTCTGAGATTGGCAAAAGGTCAAATTTAGTCCATCTTGCACGTGTCATTTATGTCATAGGCGTGTTACCAGCATATAAACACACATGGTAGTCTTCGTTCAGTCATATATGAGATCGGTGAAACTAGGCATGAATCACCTTGAGGAACGCAACCAATATTTCATTCATAATGACTACAGTATACAGACACCCTCATTATCGTAAGACACCAGTTTAGAGTTCTATGAGCTCTGAAACGCAGCAAATGTATTCATAATGATAAACCCGACATCATGCATCCCCAGCAATACTAAGCAAAGATAACCAGACAGGCAAATAAAGATGGGTCAGTGAGATGCTGTTAGCATTTGTTATCCGAAATATGCAGAACTTCGGCTCTCTAATACGGTTCTTAGAATTATACTGGATATTGTTACCTTGACAGCGGAAACTGGTGAAGCGTTTAAAAGGTTTTGTCTTACCATATCTCAGGCTATGTATGCTACTTTTATTCTTGCAAAAACATATGAATGTCAAAAGAATCACGAGGCATGCAAAAAATGAAAGGCTCGTAATTTTTTCTGACCTAAAATAATTACGATTCATGGGAAATCAAAATAGTAAGATGTGAAGTGCCTGCCAAAATTAAATGTATCTAATCTTCACAAGGATAACTCACGAAAATTGTCAAAATTAGCGGGCTCTTACACAGACCTCCCTGGAGATGATAATTCACTGCATTGTTTCATTTCCTGATAGCATGACAGGCGCAAAAGGTTTAGTTTGAAAACATTACTTAATCAAAAATGTTCAAAATTTCGATAAAACGGTCTGTAGACGGAAAAAATATTTTGTTTACCCTTGATGCTCAATCGTCAATAACAATGAAAATGAAACGCCGATTTATATTTTCTCTTCATTTTCTAATCAACCTGATAGCATATTTGAGTTTTTTGTTCATCCAATTACTCGCCTTCATAGACAACCTCTTTTATACCGCACCAACAACATTTAATCTCATATAAAAAGTGAACAACGTTTAATCGTGAATATCGCAAACAAAATGTCAATTCTTTCTCGAGCGCAACCAGGTATTTTTCGCAGCAAAAAACTATTTTATATTTTTAAACAAAGTTCTATTTTCTGTTTATTTCATACGCACAATTACTAATTTCTAATTGGATTCTCTATGGAAACTGACCGAATTAACAAAGATGTACTTGAATGAGAAGCCGCCTCTGCTACTTGAACTCGTGGCCCAAAATATTCTCGAGATGTAAAACTAACGCAAAAATTACCGAAGCTCTGATTTTAAGGTTACAGTGAACCCTAACTCTAACCTTAAACCTTTACTTCAATGTTATCACTATGCAACGTTTTGCATAGAGCCTATAATAGGTTAATTCCATATTTTACAAAATTAACTAGCACTTAGATTCAACAAGCTTTGAATTGCAAGGCGTATATCTCCTGGCAATCATTTCATTAAGTAGGAGTAATTATTTATATTCAGGTTTTGTGTCTTCTCTTTTGGCAATGAAATACACACCGTTTTTCTGAAGAACCTTTTAACAGTGCACCTTTCCGTGCGATTTATTTGACAAAGATTCTTGCTCGAATTGCACTTGGGTTATATAACTGCTATGCTATAAGCCTGTCCTGAATAGGTAGTTAGGGTCTTTATATGCTCAACAAGGAACACGTTTTCATTCATATCTGAAAAAACCACCTAAAGGGGCTTTGGATTCGTGCTCTAGTTTTATAAGTGATAATTATAAACTCATATTATAAATAAGGTAATATCATTTAAATAATAAGGGTTAATAGAATTGTATTAATTACAGGGCTCAGTTAGTTTTAGAAAATTTAATGTGATGTAACTGTTCGATTTGCCATTAACACAAAAGCGAGGCTTAACAACTTATTAAACAAAGGGAGCTTCGACTAAGTCCTGTTCTGTTTACAGCGGAATGGCTGGTACAATAAATGAAACACCATCATAGGCAGCTCCTTACCATAATACATAATTATGGGTGTTACAGAATAGCAACTTCAGGGGCAAAGCATTTTAATTTTCAATTATTTTCGTTTTCTTACAAATTAAAGAAACGTTTCTTGACATTTACACGTCCTAGGTTCCGAAAAGTCATTGAATGTTTATTTTTGGGAGATTTGTGACAGATTTGAATAACATGCAATGTAAATAATTTTTGTTTGTATGAATATTTTACAAATAACATTTTTTTTTAATTATAAAGTGACTTGATAAATTTACTTTTTATATGCGTCTTCTTCTTAATAGCCTCAATTAGCGAAAATTCAACTAATACACTATGTCACCAGGCTGCACAAAGAGCATATCGGGTAATCTAATAGTTTCTTTTATTTTGCTTTATTGTTGTCTTCAAAGATTTATCCTCACTTTTGTCACTTATGTCAGATTACACAGGATCAGTAAGTGACAGATCAGCTTAGTTTATACTTTTACTATAAACTTTCAGATTAGCCGTCACTTAATTCACTTGATGCGACGAATAAACTGTCAAATACAGTTAACGAAAACTATTTTTATGTGCAGGCAGTAAATAGAAATATAATGGTTTCAAAACTATTGGTTTTTTTGCTACGCCAACACGTTTTCAAAACGTTAACTTAAAATCATAAGAGAAATTTCAATTAAAATGCATTGAGTTGGAATGCAATTCTTTAAATATCACTAAACATTGAAATGTATTTTAAAGAAAGCATGCACAACCTATACCTTTTGGTACATATTTAGTAGTCCAGTGCGTGTTTTTAATGGAAACATTTAGATTTTTACAATTAATTATTATGATATTTCTAAAAATACTCATTATTCATTTGTACACTGTCGTATGCATCAGTTTGTTAATGTGGATTATAAAAAAGTACATTGAGCACATCTTTGCGGAATTTCCTGAAACTGTTATCAAATATCCTCAGTAATGTTAAGTATTGAACGATTTTTCTTACACTTAAGGTATACAACATACACTTAGAAACCGTAAGCGCAGATAAAATCAGAGTTCGGATTCTAAATATATTGAGACTTAAAAATTGTATTTGAAATCCATGAAATTCTCCTTATCCATTTAAATCATTTTGCAAGCATATCATTATTTACAACGCGTGTGTGAGTTAATATTTTTTATTTTATAAAATATATTTCATTCTTTATGGATATCAAATATAAATAGGAAGAGGTGGTCAGAAAGAAATACAGTTGATTCCCCATCTTATGAAATGCCAACTGATATTCTGAAATATGTTTTCAATTCAAACAAAATAGTTAATTAGGGTCGTAATATCATGCAGCCTTATCCCAAAAATATGTCAGCCACGGTAATATGCCGCTTTTCGACTGCGTGCAAAAACTTATAATCTGTTAAAAAGGAAACTCAAGTAATATGCAATTTTCTCATTGATTTTTGATGTTTTTATTCATTAAAATATATTTAGAGAAAAGCAAACCAATTACGTCTTCTTTAAATTTATGCTTGCAAAAGGTGTTTCTTTCAATTTAAATACATTTCTTATCATGAGCCATTTATAGACCTTGAACAGTGCATCCATAATACACTGTATCTGTTCATTTATGAATAATGTAAACAATGTATAAAAAGTGATCCATTTCCATAACAACATTTTATGAGAACCATGCGACCTCTTTTTTATATCATAGAGATTGTTTTGATTTTTTCGTACACAGAATATATGCAGCGTGTAGTTTGGAAAGCTTGAACTCAAACGTAACGGCTGATAGTTTTCAATATTATTACGCAATCTCAAAACGTATTTAAGCCAAAAATAATCCATCTTCTAGTGCAAACTTGAAAAGCTGCTAAAGACTTCACAATGGCAAGAATATTTTGTTCGTTTTTTCATTTATATTTATTTGAAGTAAGAATAGTATCGACAATCAATGGGGAAAATTCACACTACACAAATAGACGTTTTTTAGACATAAGAGGTATTGCAGTCCATCTGCAAGCGGCTTGCTTAAAAACCGTCATCCTACTGTGACTGAAATATGTTGGGAATAGGCTGCGGGAAAAATAATACAACATATTTACTTAAGTAAAGATGCTCTCTCTTCCGTGACCCACAACCACTTCAGGTGGGGCTCATATGACGTCCCCACCTCCTGACGGTATTTGTTCAATCCCCATACTTGACTCAAATTCCCGCCCTTCACACAGTCCCAATGACATGAACACACCGACCAAGCCATGTAGGTGGCGTGCAAATAATCAATATTAGTGATTAAAAGTTTTTAAACTCTGTTAAGACCTCGCAGTTTCATTTCCCTTGTAATTGTACTGGCCCGATGTTTGTCGAATTCACTTTTAAATTTTAACATGGGACTTTTCGCAGAGCTTACTTAAGTAAATTGGTTGAATCGAAAACCATTAACGATTTTTGGTCTATCTTCTCTGTAATTCGAAAGCATGCACCTGAACCTATCTTGGAACTATGTTGCCCTATAACCATTATTCGATATTCGCCTATGTCATCTTTTTTTATTAAAACATTGTAGAGTTATATTTATACGTTTATGCTATCCATCTGAAATTGCACTTCTGTTTACCTAAGTAGCACCTATCTCACAATAAATTTACCTTTTTTCATGAGAATATAATCATCAACGCATTCTTACGTTTTTTGTGCTGCCCGATCCTGTACTGTGATTAAATAATAGTTAAAGGTGTTGTTTAGGGTGCAACAGACAAGACGCAAACATAGGTTTCATGGTCTTTACCCATAATCAGTACGTAATATGCCTTGTTCAGCGAGGTATGCATAGAAGTCAAGTAAGCGCGTGAACCTCACTGGTGTGGTTAAGATCTCACTCAATCCTATCCTGGCCTATCACCACCTTGCTTCTGTGAATAAATGAGCGTTGTGTCATAGGACACATATGAAATATAATACGCAGGTATGTTTCTAAGGCTGCAACAATTAAGATAAATACCGCCGTTTCATGATTGTTACCGATCATCAGTACGCCATACGCCTTGTAAATTGAGGTATATATAGAAGTCAAGTAAACGCGTGGTCAATGGTCGGTAGCTCACTCGATCCCTTTATTTCCGCCCCTAGCAACATACCTCTGCATTCTATGTGGCATGGGTTTTTTGACACAACGTTCGTTGTTCATCAAGAGCAAGCTGGCGGGTGGACAAAAAGGGATCAAATGAGATCCCAATCACACCGTTAAGGGTCACGTGCTTATTTGACTTCTATATATACCTCAATGCACAAGGCATATGGTGAACTGATGATTGATAACAATCATGAAACGGCTGGATTTGTCTTGGTTGTTGCAGCCTTAACAACATACCCATGTATTATAATTCGTATGTGTCCTATTACATAACGTTCATTTACCGCTAGTAGCAAGCTGGCGGGCGGACAGAGCAGGATTGAATGTGATCCTAACCACACCAGTAAAAGTCAGGCGCCTACTTGACTTCTATATATGGCTAACTGCACAAGGCGTATGACATACTGATGATTGGTAAAATGCGTGAAACAGCTATCTGCGTCTTGCTTGTTGAACCCTTAGCGACATACCTGTGTACAATATGTGGCATTTTTTCCATCACAAAACGTTCTTTTATCGCCAGTAGCAAGCCGGTGGGCGGGCAGATCAGGATTGAGTGAGATAATAAAATAAACCATCCTGGTCATTGCTAGGAGAACATTCCTCGGTCGTTTTTTCTTGCAACATACTACATGCATTATGTTTAACTTTTTCACTACCCCTGAAACTAGCTAACTAGTAAGTGCACTAATTATCTGAGAATATATTTGGATACATTATAAGAGAATGTGCGACGAAAGACATTTTCTTCACTGAACTAAATGCGGTACGGCCAGTGCTTGAAAGTTATTATTTCCTTCGGGAGATAAAGACAGAGGAACGGAATTTGCTATATAGATATCCAGGTTGGTGGAAAGCCGCGGTTTACTTTTCTTTAGCACAAATACATAGAGTTTCCGAATGGCGCTATAAACCGCGTTTCGATACGCACCGCAGTGAACTGGAAAATACCATAACTGAATTACAATATATTCGAGAGGTGATTAGAGAGAATACGTACTGTACAACTTCGTTTGTCAGCGCATGCATAAATGCGACGAAAGGTAAAAGCCAGCCTGCTCCAACTTTTGGCGAATGCTCCCGTACGCAAAGTACAGCTCGGATACCGTCGGCTAACTTCCCACGCCACACGGATTTGGATCTGCACACAGATCGGATGCAACTTTCAGACACAAGGTCATGAGTTCAAAGGACCCACCGCTATGGTTGGAATCATCCAGACTCGTTTATCATATCTATTGCAGTTTCAGATAAAACAACTATATCGGAGAAGGTGGGAGCTTACTCCGAACGCAAATGAACCGACATCCAGCACCAGTGAGGAGGAATTATGCTATCCCCGAGATCTCACCTCATTCGAAGGGGTCTGATCACCCTTTAAGTTTGAATAGGTGTTAATTCTTGCGTGAGGTGAAAACTGCATAATTCGCGAGCTGCTTGAGGCGTGATTCGCCGTTGCGCATCAGTTTACAAATGCGCGAAATCCTCGCGGGCTTTTGAACGTGAGACGCCATTTTTTCTTTTCCATTCGCATGTGCATTTTCTTATATGTTCATGGGCTGGCCCATTTTTCTTACTAGAAACTGCTATTTACCACTCTTTGTTTATTTTAAAAACAATAATGTGGTTACTTGCAAATTATGCCAGCACCGTTTTGAAGGAAGACAATCTGGAAAAAAATTCTGTGGAATTTTCACGGACGACCGTTCACGGTGCCGAAAGTTGCCTTTTTCTGTCACTACGTATAGTTTGTTATCTTCCAGTGTTATCATTTTTACGTAAAAATTTTTATGCACTGTAAATGAAGGCTCATATTTGAAAAAAGTTAAAATTACAGTTTCAAAGTAAAGCCAATCACTCTCCCTACTGTGCTACGCTTTTGACTGCGCACAATAATTAAATATGTGTAGGGGCTCAGATGAATAAGAGCAACGGGGACCAAAAGTCACCATGTCAAAAATTTAAAATTGTGAGGAAATCGTGATACATAATGACTTGGGGATGAAACGCTAAGCAGACGTCGAATCAAATACATCACCCAGAGATGAATGCGTAGTTTTTTAATTAATGTAGGCCTATGGTGGGCTGTCAGCTGCCTTAAGTTCCCTTTTCGGTGGCTGCCTCTAATGATGGTTTAGAGTGAAAATGGGAAAACATAGGTCAAAAAAACTTTTCGTTGCAGCAAACGCACTTTCCTCTAGTATATAGTGGCATAGTGTAGCGCCCACTGATTTCGTTATGGAACCTGAACATCCCCTCATGCCCTAGGGCCCAATCTAGAGCAATTAAAGTCAGTCACATGGCGACGTATGGTATGTATATTTACCTCAAGTTATTCATACCTGGGGTTAGGTATGACCGGCTGATGATGGCAAATAAGCCGGAGATGGCCATACCGGTCTCTCTCATCTTTGTCGGTATCACCTTGAGAAAATTGGAAAAGGTGATAGCCAATCCGGATGAGATGTCCACCAAAAATGACAGCAATTGGCAAAACTGATGCAGCAATATTATTTTTTCCAGCACATTTTAAAATTAAACTGTTTTTGCAGACTTACTACAAGTCCAACGAGGACCTGGGGAACCATCGTCGAAAAAATACCTAAACAATTTTCTTATTTTTTCCCAAAGAAATTCTATGTTTGAAATAATACTTCTTGGGATGTCTGTTTTGCCAAACAGGTAACGAGTTCAAGCCTCGGGCGCTGCCACACTTGGGATTGGGCATGACTGGCTGATGACGGCTAATAAGCCAGAAATGGCCATTCCGGTTTCCCTAGTCTTTGTCGGTTCCATTTAATCATATGCTACACGTCGCAATGTGACCGCCTGCGAGAGGTCTAGTCTAAGCTCCAGGGCAAAACGGAACATAAATGTTCCTTAAGCAGATCGGTGAGCCCCACACTATCATCATATTCCCGATCCCAACCGACAAAATAACGAGCCCGTGGCTCAATGGAAGAGCCTTCGACTCAAATACCAAAGATCGCGGGTTAAAATCCCAGGTGTGCCACACTTGGGATTGGGTATGACTGGCTGATGACGGCTAATTAGCCAGAAATGGCCATTTCGGTCTCCCTTGTCTTTGTCGGTTCCATTTAATCATATGCTACTTGTCACAATGCGACCGCCTGCGAGAGCTCTAGTCTGAGCTCCAGGGCCAACGGAACATATATGTTCCTTAAGCAGATCGGTGAGCCCCACACTATCATCATATTCCCGATCACAACCGACAAAACAACGAGCCCGTGGCTCAATGGTTGAGCCTTCGACTCAAATACCAAAGGTCGCGGGTTCAAATCCCAGGTGTGCCACACTTGGGATTGGGTATGACTGGCTGATGACGGCTAATTAGCCAGAAATGGCCATTCCGGTCTCCCTTGTCTTTGTCGGTTCCATTTAATCATATGCTACACGTCACAATGCGACCGCCTGCGAGAGCTCTAGTCTGAGCTCCAGGGCACAACGGAACATATATGTTCCTTAAGCAGATCGGTGAGCCCCACACTATCATCATATTCCCGATCACAACCGACAAAACAACGAGCCCGTGGCTCAACGGTAGAGCCTTCGACTTAAATATCAAAGGTCGCGGGTTCGAATAACAGGTGTGCCACACTTGGGATTGGGAATGACTGGCTGATGACGGCTAATAAGCCAGAAATGGCCATTCTGGCCTCCCTTGTCTTTGTCGGTTCCATTTAATCATATACTACACGTCGCAATGTGACCGCCTGCGAGAGCTCTTGTCTGAGCTCCAGGGCACAACGGAAAATATATATGTTCCTTAAGCAGATCGGTGAGCCCCACACTATCATCATATTCCCGATCACAACTGACAAAACAACGAGCCCGTGGCTCAATGGTAGAGCCTTCGACTCAAATACGAAAGGTCGCTGGTTCGAATCCCAGGTGTGCCACACTTGGGATTGGGTATGACTGGCTGATGACGGCTAATAAGCCAGAAAGGGCCATTCCGGTCTCCCTTGTCTTTTTCGGTTCCATTTAATCATATACTACACGTCGCAATGTGACCGCCTGCGAGAACTCTAGTCTGAGCTCCAGGGCACAACGGAAAATATATATGTTCCTTAAGCAGATCGGTGAGCCCCGCACTATCATCATATTCCCGATCACAACCGACAAAACAACGAGCCCGTGGCTCAATGGTAGAGCCTTCGACTTAAATATCAAAGGTCGCGGGTTCGAATCCCAGGTGTGCCACACTTGGGATTGGGTATGACGGGCTGATGACGGCTTATAAGCCAGAAATGCCATTCTGGTCTATCTTGTCTTCTTCGGTTCCATTTAATCATATGCTTCACGTCGCAATGCGACCGCCTGCGAGAGCTCTAGTCTGAGCTACAGGGCACAAGGAACATATATGTTCCTTAAGCAGATCGGTGAGCCCCACACTATCATCATATTCCCGATCACAACCGACAAAACAAAGAGCCCGTGGCTCAATGGTAGAGCCTTCGACTCAAATACAGAAGGTCGCGGGTTCAACTCCCAGGTGTGCCACACTTGGGATTGGGTATGACTGGCTGATGACGGCTAATAAGCCTGAAATGGCCATTCCGGTCTCCCTAGTCTTTGTCGGTTCCATTTAATCATATGCTACACGTCGTAGTGCGACCGCCTGCGAGAGCTCTAGTCTGAGCTCCAGGGCACAACGGAACATATATGTTCCTTAAGCAGATTGGTGAGCCCCACACTATCATCATATTTCCGATCACAACCGACAAAACAACGAGCCCGTGGCTCAATGGTAGAGCCTTCGACTCAAAAACAGAAGGTCGCGGGTTCGAATCCCAGGTGTGCCACACTTGGGATTGGGTATGAATGGCTGATGACGGCTAGTAAGCCAGAAATGGCCATTCCGGTCTCCCTTGTCTTCTTCGGTTCCATTTAATCATATGCTTCACGTCACAATGCGACCGCCTGTGAGATCTCTAGTCTGAGCTCCAGGGCACAACGGAACATATATGTTCCTTAAGCAGATTGGTGAGCCCCACACTATCATCATATTCCCGATCACAACCGACAAAACAACGAGCCTGTGGCTCAATGGTAGAGCCTTCGACTCAAATACCAGAGGTCGCGGGTTCGAATCCCAGGTGTGCCACATTTGGGATTGGGTGTGTCTGACTGATGACGGCTAATAAGCCAGAAATGGCCATTCCGGTCTCCCTTGTCTTTGTCGGTTCCATTTAATCATATGCTACACGTCGCAATGCGACCGCCTGCGGGAGCTCTTGTCTGAGCTCCAGGGCATAACGGAACATATATGTTCCTTAAGCAGATCGGTGAGCCCCACACTATCATCATTTTCCCGATCACAACCGACAAAACAACGAGCCCGTGGCTCATTGGTAGAGCCTTCGACTTAAATATCAAAGGTCGCGGGTTCGAATCCCAGGTGTGCCACACTTGGGATTGGGTATGACTGGCTGATGACGGCTAATAAGCCAGAAATGGCCATTCCGGTCTCCCTTGTTTTTGTCGGTTCCATTTAATCATATGCTTCACGTCGCAATGTGACCGCCTGCGAGAGCTCTAGTCTGAGCTCCAGGGCACAACGGAAAATATATATGTTCCTTTAAGCAGATCAGTGAGCCCCACACTATCATCATATTCCCGATCACAACCGACAAAACAACGAGCCCGTGGCTCAATGGTAGAGCCTTCGACTTAAATATCAAAGGTCGCTGGTTCGAATCCCAGGTGTGCCACACTTGGGATATTGGTATGACTGGCTGATGACGACTAATAAGCCAGAAATGGCCATTCCGGTCTCCCTTGTCTTTTCGGTTCCATTTAATCATATGCTACACGTCGTAGTGCGACCACCTGCGAGAGCTCTAGTCTGAGCTCCAGGGCACAACGGAACATATATGTTCCTTAAGCAGATTGGTGAGCCCCACACTATCATCATATTCCCGATCACAACCGACAAAACAACGAGCCTGTGGCTCAATGGTAGAGCCTTCGACTCAAATACCAGAGGTCGCGGGTTCGAATCCCAGGTGTGCCACATTTGGGATTGGGTATGACTGGCTGATGACGGCTTATAAGCCAGAAATGGCCATTCCAGTCTCCCTTGTCTTTTTCGGTTCCATTTAATCATATGCTACACGTCGCAATGCGACCGCCTGCGGGAGCTCTTGTCTGAGCTCCAGGGCACAACGGAACATATATGTTCCTTAAGCAGATCGGTGAGCCCCACACTATCATCATATTCCCGATCACAACCGACAAAACAACGAGCCCGTGGCTCAATGGTAGAGCCTTCGACTTAAATATCAAAGGTCGCGGGTTCGAATCCCAGGTGTGCCACACTTGGGATTGGGTATGACTGGTTGATGACGGCTAATAAGCCAGAAATGGCCATTCCGGTCTCCCCTTGTCTTTTGTCGGTTCCATTTAATCATATGCAGCACGTCGCAATGCGACCGCCTGCGAGAGCTCTAGTCTGAGCTCCAGGGCACAACGGAAAATATATATGTTCCTTTAAGCAGATCGGTGAGCCCCACACTATTATCATATACCCGATCACAACCGACAAAAACAACGAGCCCGTGGCTCAGTGGTAGAGCTATCGACTCAAATACCAAAGGTCGCGGGTTTGAATCCCAGTTTTGCCACACTTGGGATTGGGTATGACTGGCTGATGACGGCTAATAAGCCATAAATGGCCATTCCGGTCTCCCTTGTCTTTGTTGGTTCCATTTAATCATATGCTACACGTCGCAATGCGACCGCCTGCGGGAGCTCTTGTCTGAGCTCCAGGGCACAACGGAACATATATGTTCCTTAAGCAGATCGGTGAGCCCCACACTATCATCATATTCCCGATCACAACCGACAAAACAACGAGCCCGTGGCTCAATGGTAGAGCCTTCGACTCAAATATCAAAGGTCGTGGGTTCGAATCCCAGGTGTGCCACACTTGGGATTGGGTATGACTGGTTGATGACGGCTAATAAGCCAGAAATGGCCATTCCGGTCTCCCTTGTCTTTGTCGGTTCCATTTAATCATATGCAGCACGTCGCAATATAACCGCCTGCGAGAGCTCTAGTCTGAGCTCCAGGGTACAACGGAAAATATATATGTTCCTTTAGCAGATCGGTGAGCCCCACACTATCATCATATTCCCGATCACAACCGACAAAACAACGAGCCCGTGGCTCAGTGGTAGAGCCTTCGACTCAAATACCAAAGGTCGTGGGTTTGAATCCCAGTTTTGCCACACTTGGGATTGGGTATGACTGGCTGATGACGGCTAATAAGCCATAAATGGCCATTCCGGTCTCCCTTGTCTTTGTTGGTTCCATTTAATCATATGCTTCACGTCGCAATGTGACCGCCTGCGAGAGCTCTAGTCTGAGCTCCAGGGCACAACGGAAAATATATATGTTCCTTTAGCAGATCAGTGAGCCCCACACTATCATCATATTCCCGATCACAACCGACAAAACAACGAGCCTGTGGCTCAATAGTAGAGCCTTCGACTCAATTACCAAAGGTCGTGGGTTTGAATCCCAGTTTTGCCACACTTGGGATTGGGTATGACTGGCTGATGACGGCTAATAAGCCAGAAATGGCCATTCTGGTCTATCTTGTCTTCTTCGGTTTCATTTAATCATATGCTTCACGTCGCAATGTGACCTCCTGCGAGAGCTCTAGTCTGAGCTCCAGGGCACAACGGAAAATATATATGTTCCTTTAGCAGATCAGTGAGCCCCACACTATCATCATATTACCGATCACAACCGACAAAACAACGAGCCCGTGGCTCAATGGTAGAGCCTTCGACTCAAATACCAAAGGTCGCGGGTTCGAATCCCAGGTGTGCCACACTTGGGATATTGGTATGACTGGCTGATGACGACTAATAAGCCAGAAATGGCCATTCCGGTCTCCCTTGTCTTTGTCGGTTCCATTTAATCATATGCTACACGTCGTAGTGCGACCACCTGCGAGAGCTCTAGTCTGAGCTCCAGGGCACAACGGAACATATATGTTCCTTAAGCAGATTGGTGAGCCCCACACTATCATCATATTCCCGATCACAACCGACAAAACAACGAGCCTGTGGCTCAATGGTAGAGCCTTCGACTCAAATACCAGAGGTCGCGGGTTCGAATCCCAGGTGTGCCACATTTGGGATTGGGTATGACTGGCTGATGACGGCTTATAAGCCAGAAATGGCCATTCCAGTCTCCCTTGTCTTTTTCGGTTCCATTTAATCATATGCTACACGTCGCAATGCGACCGCCTGCGGGAGCTCTTGTCTGAGCTCCAGGGCACAACGGAAAATATATATGTTCCTTTAGCAGATCAGTGAGCCCCACACTATCATCATATTCCCGATCACAACCGACAAAACAACGAGCCTGTGGCTCAATAGTAGAGCCTTCGACTCAATTACCAAAGGTCGTGGGTTTGAATCCCAGTTTTGCCACACTTGGGATTGGGTATGACTGGCTGATGACGGCTAATAAGCCAGAAATGGCCATTCCGGTCTCCCTTGTCTTTGTCGGTTCCATTTAATCATATGCAGCACGTCGCAATATAACCGCCTGCGAGAGCTCTAGTCTGAGCTCCAGGGCACAACGGAAAATATATATGTTCCTTTAGCAGATCGGTGAGCCCCACACTATCATCATATTCCCGATCACAACCGACAAAACAACGAGCCCGTGGCTCAATGGTAGAGCCTTCGACTCAAATACAGAAGGTCGCGGGTTCAAATCCCAGGTGTGCCACACTTGGGATTGGGTATGACTGGCTGATGACGGCTAATAAGCCAGAAATGGCCATTCCGGTCTCCCTTGTCTTTTTTGGTTCCATTTAATGTGTGAGTGCCAGGTGGGCCATTTTAGGTAAGCAGAACGGTACTATGGGAGGAACCAAACGCATATATATAAGAAATGAATTTCATAAGAGCTTTTGTAAATTTTCAATAAATATTTCATACGATGTCCGCTCAATGGTTAGTGGTTTAATGTAATTTTATGCTAGTCATTTAAACAAATTACACGAAGGATACGTATGACGATAGAGGTGAATGTTTATGCTAAACTTGGTTTTTGATTGCAACACTAGTTGTTGCGTAACCCAACAAAACAGATAAAAATCCTCTGGAATCATAAACGTAAAAACACATATTTGCGCATCTAAGTTATGTGCCTTCCATATGACAGCTAGATGTGTACAAGTGGTTCTACACTTCAAAAGCCCGTCCAGCTGTTCACATGATTTGCTCGTTCAGGGTGGAGGCTGCACGTCCTATTGTGCCCGCCATAGCGGATTTCACACAGCAGGACATGTTGGCGTCTGGGTCTGCCAATTACGTATTTTAGGAGAAGTTGATTTGAACTCAAAAATGGACAGCAAAATACGCACTATATTTTGGATAAATTTTCCTTTGTCTAGAGTTTTGCTACCTGGTCGCTGAAACTTATTTGTAAACAGCATGCTAAATCACTATCTAACGAAATTAATATTTGGACATTTAAGCGTACATTGGCAGTCAAGCCAAGTTTTTCTAGGGAATGATTTAACATATTTTTTATACCAATAGTCGGTGCCTAAAACTGGAACATAGGAAAGTTAAATTAGCAAGAATACGCAAAACGCAATTATACTATGAGACTACGGTGCTGAATTGAGTGAAAGTTTTAAATGAAAAAATAGCAAAATAAGCGTAGCCGATGGGCTTGTCGCAGACCACAGGGAATAAAAAAATGCATGTCTATTAATTTAATTCAACTCTACTGCCATCACATGTAATTAAAGCAGAAACGAGGATTTTTGTTTCCAGTTATCAGAATTTCATTAACATTATTAAAAGGTTATTTTGGCAAAAATAAGGAGTCCTTACGAAGGTCATTCATTCTGATTTTTAATAATATCTACAGACATGATTTCTTTGATAGGAACATATTACTCCTATGGAGAGAATAAAACGATTGGAATGTGGTCGATGAGAAACCTTTTAGTCCAACTAAGTTCGGAAGACTTGAGTAAGGTCCTAGTTACGGAAACCAAGCGTCTACCACTGAAGATGAATTTTAGCGCATGTAGGTTTACTTATCTTGGACTGAAATGCGTGACCTATAGGACTTTTAGTAAAATATTGTCGGACTTAATGCAATCGCACAGGTAGACGACTGAAAACATATGCAGTGGTATTTAGACAAGGTAACAAGCATGAGAAGATATACATTGACACGAAAAGAAAGTTGGTCTTTCAGTTAAAGAACCTTCCGAAAACGGAACCCATGTGTCCATACTACTGCTAAGTTACGTACAAATTGTTGGCCTAAAGGGTTAAATGCGCTAAACTACGTATCGTGGTCCTTGTCAAGTTTAAAAACCAAATTTGCAGGTGGCTTTCTAATGTTTACGGGATGTTGTTGACATAAGGTGCCTTCTATAGGCATTCCCAGATTTCGTTCAGGTAGATTTTCCTTATAAAGTTTTTTGCTGTTGTGGGTTTTTCGGTAAATTTAGGCTTTCCCTACACCAACGGTTGTGAAAACGGTCTAGCTTTAGTCTGTAGATGAGATTTAACTTTAGAATTACTGTAGAACTACACTGTCTAATAACAGTTATGTTTTACGCTGTATGCTCAAGATGCGCAAGCAGAGACTGTCAAAACGTGAAATTGGTACGAAATTACAATTAATTAGTGGTTTAAGAATATTTCCTTCAGTTCAGACTTTATGGCAGAGTTCAATCAAAAGAAAATGCGGTGATGAAGATAATTGCTATTTTTAAAAATTATAAACATTTGATTCGGTTATTCACATCATACATCCTGGATTCAATGAGCATATAGAAAACGAAATAATTTTAATTGGGGAAAAATAAACCATCGAGTAAGAAGTTGGTTAGAATTCACAGATCTGCCAGGTGTTTCTCCAGGCTTCTATCCTGAAGAATCAAATAGGGAATCGTACTACGAGCTTCTGTAAAAAAAACATTTATTAACGGAAATAAGCAAAAATGAATAAGCAGATGCAATCGCTGGAGTGAGAAGGCTATCTTTTAAGCAATTGAATGTTATCCTTTTGAACTGCTTCATAAACTCGTCTGTTTGCTGTTCATGTCAAATAAAAAAGTTTTTGTGGGAGCGAAGCCATCGATTAGTCTTATACTGAACTGGATATGAGAAAGATACTGCCAAAAAAAGATCCAGAACTCTGAAAAGATATTCTGTATGTAACTCGTGTGCGCAAAAATGCCTCATGTTCTTTTCACGCGTTTTTAAGTGACGTTTCTACTTCAATCTGATTACAAGATACCCCTCAAGAATTCTAAATCTTTGCCAGTTAAGTTCAGATTTCAAGCACGGTTCGATATTTGAAATAAAATCATTTGTGCTGTGTGCAATTGTGTATTTATACTCTTGGTTAGGTCTCTGCTTAGGGTTGTGATTGCTGAATGGAGGCCGAATGCGACGGAAACAATACCGCATTACTGCATTACTGCAATACTGCTCTACGTCTTTCCTCTCTCTCTCTCTCTCTCTCTTGACAGCTGGATGTATTCAAACATTAAATCGAAAACCGCTATCCAAAGTAGTCAGAATGTTCAGGTTGAAATGAAGGAACCCACTTTGCAATACACACATGTTCATCATCAGCACAAAACGAAACGCCGCTCAATATTTGTTTATGTTACCCCTTTTACTTACTACTACTTCTTTCTTCATAAGGCATTGTTTTGCATGCAATTGGATGGACGAATTACAAGTACATAATGAAAAGGGAGTTTTTGTTATTTCCTGATTTGTGTCAACAAGCGCATTCTGGAGTACATGTTGTAGAAATCACTTACGCTTCCTTGTTCAAAATATTAACAACAATTCCATATCCAGTGCAGCATTTGAAGGTGTTGGTTGAAATGAAATATTTTTCAGGACTTGATGTCACCCTTGCTGATGAAGCTGCTTGCTGAATTACAAAAATAATTTTGGAATTATTATTCGAAATTGGAAATTCATATTGATTTGAATACAAAAAACAAAATTCAACCCACATTTAAGACTGTACCCGCGAGAATTTTTGATTGCGGTGAAATTCATCATCTTTATCCATTACAGAACGTTCTGCTTTCCAAAGGGTTATGGCAAGAAAAAGCGTAGGCAGTTAAAAACGAATTCGGTTGTAACGACGGACCACCTTCACAATTCTCAGTTAGCCACCCAAGTTGTTCGTCGGTCTTCTGCAAACCTCTGCCGGAAAACAATCTACTACGGAAAAGGAACTTTTTTATAATTTTTAACTAAAACCGTACTAGTGAGCCCCGAAAACGTGTTTTTGGATTTCAAACCTGAGTATTTGACCACTCGGAATTTACTTTTTATTTTTTTCTATGCTAACATGTAGTGATCTTAAGACGAAACGACTCAGCAGTTAACGTCCAGACAAGCCTATGGCATACGTAATTAACCTCCAGCTTGTTAAAGTATATGTTTTTTAAAATTTTGTCACGCTTGCGTGGCATTCATGAAAATTTTCTCATTTATCGCAAATCTTCGCAGGCCACAATTTCTATTAATACCATCCCCGCAGGTTAGATCAAAGTATCTTCCAAATATTTGCGTAAACGTTTCAGACTGACCAGCAAAAAATGTGACCTTATTTAATTTACGCATGAGGTTAAGCGGATAAGTGAACAGACCATGGGCCAACTGCCACCGTAGCATCATTTTGCGCAAAGAAATAAAGGTCAAATTTGCGACTTAAATCATTCGAACATAGCCGTAAATTAATAACTTCCCTTCGATCGTTTTGACATCCTTTTTTAAGAATTTCATTTCTCTTCTCTAAAACAAGCGTCCTAAATAGAAATCATCACCCCGCAGTCCTGTATTAATGCCCATTTATTTCCCTTCCAGCAGTTGCGACCTTCAAAACTCGTTCATTTTGTATTCATCTTATGAGACAAATAGTTAATTTTATTTTACGATAATAACATCCTCAAACGCACCTTGTTGCAGGTTTCTACGAACAGAACCATCATTCTTTTATTTAAAATTAAACGTGGAGCACTAAAATATGCGCTTTAAAATACTAAGTGATATTTATACGAACCTAAATGACACAAGACTGACAGACAGGTATATTTGATTAACAGTGGTAGTGAATGATGTTTGATTTTATTTTTGGCATGATCATTTTATTTTCTCCTCACCAGATCGTACTGCCCAAATCCACTTTAAAGCGCAAACTGTTTATTTAATTCCATAGAATAGTTGTAGTTCAGAAGGCTTTCCCACATTTGTTTGTTAGATCCATAGTACCATCATTATATTTTTAAAAAGCCATGCGTAGGGTCATGCGTAAAGGTACCTTTGGATATCTTAAAGGAAGTTTTCAATATTTTGAGTCCCACTGAAACCCTTTTTTAAATATTTTTCAATATTGTCAATATTTTCAATATTCTATATTTAATTTTCAATATTTTGAGTCCCACTGAAACCGTTTTTGTTTAGACAGAGAGAAACCTTTCCTCGTACCTCAAATGGCTAGACATATAAACGAGCGTCTTCTACAAAGGAAGCCAGTGTGCGAGTCCAATAAAAATTAAATTACTAAAATAAAGGTTGGTTGACTAAAAGATTGTATATTTTTTGAATTATTCCTCATCGCTCTTTCCACTGCTAACATTTTGAGAGTTCCTCAGTCGCATTAACCGACGAACAATATTGTCACATGTTGCTTTTATCGTTACTTTTAATGTGACCAATTGTGCCTGAAATGACTGTTGGCTGTCTTTCAGTGTGTTTCATCCTGTGTCCATACCCTTGATGGCAAAACGCTTTCAAAGCATGAGTTCGTTAATATTTACTGGACCAGTTAGCGTCTAATGGTTTTTACTTAAGTCTTGATCTTCTTAGTTAGTTCCTGCTTTAGCATATCATTCTCATATGCCGTTTCCGGAGTTAAATCTGCTTAACTCTTGACAAGCAGTAAAGAACCACTCCCATCCCTAAAACATCAGCTGATTTCGCTTCACACTCCTTACATATAATTTTTATATCATTCTACAGTTTTCACGGCCTAGGAATGTGTTTCCATCAAGTCATTCTCATTCAGTGTCCAGAATCCTTTACAATGTGTATAGAACATCAGTAGTACTACTTTGCAGGATATTGGTCTTTTATGTTAGTCTATTCTTAAAGATATTCAATAAACGTGCCATGGTTATGATGAGTTTAGAGCTTCCAACGAGCACTGAAAGGACAGATATGCTAACAAAGTCAGTCTGATAAACATGAAAATCTATTTTTTATTTCTAAAATATGGGTCGGATTATGCCCTTGCATGGTAATTGGAAAATTGTTTTCTGCTTAATGAACAAAAAATCAGTCCCGCTTTTGTTGCGACTGTGAACCTCTCCCACTCTGGTTCCAGTGTCTTGTGCAAGTATACTTTTCTCAAATGACTCATTATTCTTTCCTAGTGAATAACTCAGTAATATAGGAAAGTTGGTACGACTGTTATTCCATATACACATAAAATATGGACGTTTCAAGTAAATAAAGCTGTAGAAAGTCATTTAAAAATAAAAATATTTATAAAGGTAACTGAATCAATAAAGTGTCTATAATTACAAAATATAAAAAGAATAAAACATAAAATTTACCTTCATTTTGTCCTTAAATTAAGCGACTGAATGCAAAAAAATCGTTCCTCATGCGCACAGCAAATTCAGTTTGAATTCTCACCTCTAAAATCACTCGTGTGTATGTTTCGAAGACAGCCCATGCATTCATTATTTTACTTGTGTAATTTTACTTTGAATATTTTTATACATTTTTATATCATATCTGTATAATTTCACATGATTTGTATAAGCAGGGGTCTATGCAGTGACATTTACCTATTTTTCCGTTCTGACTTCTGATTCCTAAATATTTAGCAGTTTACATTACCCTTAATGTATTCAAAACTCGTCCGATTTATATTTGTAACAATTCAAGATAAAGATATTTTTATTTTTAAAACTGTTATTGCTCAATTATCCACGCACGATCACAAGATAAAGGGGTTTTAGGACTATTTTTTCTTTTCAATTGATTAACGCCAAATGACTCCTTTCAGAAAGAAACTACCTTGCTTAAATTTGAGTTATAAATCGGCTCTGTATGCCCGTATGTTTCGAAAACTTCTTCACATGGGGTAATTGTAATGGACCCTCAGGGTTATGAGGGCTTTGATTTATAAATGTCCTATTTGAGATCATTGACATTTGTTGATTTCTTTTTTAAATTTTATACTTATGCCATTTGTCGGTATGGATTAATTCAAATTCTCTACTATGATCGGTTTTAAAAACTAAAAAGCAGAAGACAAGTACGGCTTCCCCTGTCTTGATGCTCCTGACAATTTCCTTGTTGATACGGTACGATTTTCAGAGGGAGTGAGTTGAAGGTAGGTAGAAGAATTAAAAAGGACTCAAAACATCAGACGAAAAGACTGATAGTTGTTGATTAATCCCTTAATTTCATCAGAATAATAACTTTGAATTCGTCAACAAGAGCATTCTCCTGCAGAAGTACAGTAGCTACCTAAAGTCATGAATGCTGTTCTTACCAACACTGCTCTTAAAGATGGCAATGAGCGCATTTTTAAGAGTGTCCATCGTAAAGCGCAAGTAAGTTGCCCTGTGAATTTGATACGCATGAAAAACAACCTGGCCAAAGTGAGCACAGTGTGATTTTGAGCACATTTCTTCAAACGTACGACAAGTAAGTTGGTAGTAGTAGGTCATACTTTTATAATCATTTCACTGACGTTTCATTTGTAAAAAGCGGTATTCCCCGATGTAACTTTCCGCATATGCGATCGTATTTTATGGAATTTCTTTTGTAGTTGATTGTCAGATTTTGCTAGTTTTTATTCCCCGATGGCTAACTTACAAGAGCCCTCTTTGTATACTCTTTAAATGCGTACAATAAAAAAAGCTGAACGCATTCCCCTTTGACTACGAACGGAAGAGTCAGTTGACAAGGAAAAGGTACTGCAATGAACACTTCTGGGCTTATTGGGCTAAAAAAGCAAAATGTCCGTTACCCCTTGTAGAGCTTTTAACATAAAGCACTGAATACTCCACATTAGAATCTCTGGTCCCAATAAACATGAAGGGGGATAAAGCTGGATGACGAACATTAACACAGTAGATTTCCTTACTCAAGAAGTATAAACAAAAATTGTAAAATGTGTTTTAGATTACAACATATTACTTTAAGAGGGGTGGCAGATTAATAAACCCTACGTGCTTTCCAGCTTAAGCAGAATATCGGCATTCGAATGAGTTTATTGTCCACCGCATGCATAAACTGCAATCTGTTGAAAATGATTATTTAATTATTAATAATTAAAACATTAAAATAAAAAGTTAAAATGTAATTTCCTCATTGATATTACATGTCTTAAAAAATTCAAATATGTCTTATAATGAGAACAGGCGCAACATTATTTCCCCCTGATACAAATTTCGTTGAATACGACTTGTTTTTACTCTAAAAAATCAAGAACGAGTTATTTTAGTTTAAAAATCTTTTTCTTAGTTACTTACGAATGTAAAGCCTGACCCGCCGTTATAGTGACTGCATGATATCCATGCTAAAAGTCGTATTTTTTCGTATAAGACAAACAGACATATTTATAAGTCATTAAGGAGATGTATTTTAAGGTTTATTAATTTTGCAGTGGATGGAGATCATACTGTGTGGCTTAAAAGTTGCACTTATAGATGGACAAGGCTGGTAATTTATAAATGGATATATCCCAGTTTTTAAAAACAAAAGTATAAAATTTTTAAAAGCCGTAAACAACCCTTCCTTCAAGTAACTGACTTACAGAAAACGTGAGTTGTTACCAATTTATACGAAAACTTAAGGTCACTTTGCAAGGTTTTTAAAAATAACATTTCAGCATATAAAGATTTTGTATAACAATGAGATAATTTGATACTAAATAAGTATAAACGTTTTACTAAGCGTAGATTTTTCAGACGGTTGGAAAGAACCTCGTTCAAAAGGTGGCATAGTACTGTACGTCGCCGGTGGCCATTCCAGGCTTATTTGGTTTTTTTGGCACTTTCCTCTGCATATGTTAACGGATGCTGTGCGAATACATGTATCGGCTGCAGATTAAAGGTCAAGCTGGAACGAAAGGAATGTGTCTCCTTACCCGATCACCAGACATTTTCCAGCAGTTTTAAATATTCTCGATCGCATACGATAAGGCAACGAGCCCGTGGTACAGTGGTATACCTTAAAATACTCTATAGGCAAATAATCCTCGCTTCAGTCCTGCCAGACTTGTAGTGGTGGCCCATAACATATCCTTATTACGTCTTTTTTTAATTTTTGTCCAAATCGACGCCACATTGATAAATATTTTTACCAAAACACGGAAATATTTACCCTCCTTACTTATACAGGTGTTTGAGTGTGAAATTAACTGAAAGGTATACATGCCCATGTTTGAAACGTGAACGTTATATCAATCTTAAGCATAACCTGAACTCCTGCTTAATCATTTCGCGTAAAGCCATTCCTCTCCAGGTTAAGGTTAGGGCATGATTAAGTTAATCACTATTTTTAATATACTGCAAATGCCTTCGGTAAATGTAAATTATGTTCTGTCAATGTAAATCATAAGGAAAATAAAGGAAGGAGCATGTTTACTGTGGAAGTATCCCTAGAAACCTTGCAGCCAGTCATCCTCCACTTATTGTGGCGATACTTCAAATAAAAAGACAATGAGATATTAAATAAATTTACATAATAAGATTCAACTATTAGGGGAAAGTTGAGGTCTCGGTTTCTGTTCGTCGGTATCCTAAGAGGTATGTCTTGTCAGCTATGGTAATAATTAAAATATCAACGTTTTATGTACAGCACGATGTTAGCCAAACACCACGGCACATGAACCGAAGAAATGTTGTCATCATTTACTTAGAATGTAGAGAATAGGCAACATAGTTCACAAATCGATAAGAAACCTGCTTCAAAAAATGCATAGCAAGCAAGCCATGATTACGGAGAGAAAAGGGCCTTCTCTTCTTTTCGTTCAAGCAGCCTATCATTTTATCGCAAAATTTACCTCCTTAACACTATCATGCTGACTTCATACTTGAGCTATTTAGAAGAACTTTTTGCATCCTATAATGCTGATATTTCCACGTACCGTAATTGTTTAGGAGTAGAAACTATGGCTTGGTAGTTCATCATTTGGAAGTTCCACACAATTTTTCTGTTTTGACTTTATAGGGCCAGGCTGTAACAGCATGGCTGGTTTACACATTTGTATGCATTGACTAGTGAGAACTCGGCTGACCGAACACAAAATGGGATTTCTAGCCTTCCTCAACAGACAGATGCTCGTCCGAATTGCCAAATCGGTTTTACAACACCAATTATAAAGATGGAATCACCAGAAAGCGGGGTGGTTTTCAGCAAACCAATTTTTCGGTGATTATCCAAAGAAATTGCAAACTTAAAAAATGTGTTTCAGGCATCATAAGTGATTCATTTCCGTCCACATTAAGCATGTTTGTTTTAATTAAACTTGCTAGGGATACGACAGTTCAACCACCATAGTCCGGCGATGTCCATCGTATGCTCCACAGCGGGGTGGTTCAAGGATGGTGACTTACGCTGATCTAAAGTGAGAGCAGGCATTTGCTGCATCTACTTCACTCTCTCATCCTCCCTCCCTCCTGGGCTCGATGCGTAGACAGAGTGAAGATAACTGGAGGTGGGAAAATGCACTGGAATTGACATTAATTACCGAATGAACATTTTTGGGTCTTAAAATGTTCCAAATTATAAAAGTTGTGCAGTTAAAAATACACTTTCTTTGTGTTTGCACAAAAAAGACCACATTTTCTACCAAATGTGTACAAGAAAGATTTTTTTGTTTGTCAGGGGTATCAAAACAAACCATGCATAAATGCTAAACATGTACAGTTTCTGCATGAGGCCGAAATGCAGCATGCTCGTTGAGTAAAATTCCGGTTTTACTGACTTTCCATGGATAACTCTACACAATACTTGATATTTATAAGCCTTTTTGCGTGGAACACCTATTCCCATTTTTGCTTAGAATTTCAGGATATGGGACGCCGGCTGTAAGCAAGCATAGCAAAAAAAGACAACCGGCCATCAGAAACTCTATTGAGCTCGCTCGATGCAGAGGCAGAACAGAAAAACAGAGCTATTTCGGTCCTTCTATGTCATTTGACTGTGAGAACTCAAGGAACCAACCGTAAAAGTGTCAACGGGGTGAAGTACGGGTTTGGTCACCATAAGTCTTAGCAGATTACCTTCGTCGATGAAAGCTTACCGATAGTTACCGGACCTTACTCGTCCCATTCTGCCCTGAAATTCATTCTCGAGCCCCGCCAGCAGCCGCACAGTGACTACTAATAGTACGTGGTTGTGTATGACTGGCTAGTGAGCCAGAAATGGTCATTGCAGTGTCCATGGTCTTAGTCGACATTGTTCAGATCACAGTAATCTCTACGTGTTCTGAACTAACGAATATTTTGTGATGAACCTGACACATGGCTGAGAGCATTTGCAGTGCGCAGTGACATGGTTTCTCTATCTGGCTTTATTTATGCTCCATGGGAAAATGGCATCTTCAAGCAGATGGTTCCAATCACGTCCTTGGAAGTTAGGAGGATCTACTGTGAAATGTGAACGTACGTGGTGTCGATGATGACACATTCATCTCAACAGGATATTCAGGTGAGTGGCTTCCAAGGTTCGTACATAAATTCATGGCTTTCACATTGCAATTTTACATTTATGGAATAAACCAGCTTACTGGTCAATTAGGCCTTTTTTGGCGGTCTTCGAGGTCATCAAAGACTGAAACATAGACCGGCGCTGTTATGCCGCACGTGTGTCCTGTTGATGAGCTATAAAGAGGGCAGTGAGCGAGCTCAATGCTACCGTTGTAAGCGCATATCAGAACACGGAAGAAGAGAAGAGGTCTGTATACCAATCAGATCTTCAAGCTCCCATTTTATTAGGGAGCTTTTCATCCTCCAACATCATTCACAAGCACAGTCAATCTTATGTATCTAACTTTCACTGTTGTGCAATTTAAATTTCCTTCGTTGAAATGGACAAAGAGAAAATGCTAGGGTCTTGTGATCAAAGCTTTTTAAAATGATTACCTATTAACCTTATTTATCCATGTGAAATTACCACTTGATTGAAATTTCTTATTCCCAATTTAAAACCCTGTTCAAGACAACTGCAACTTTATGCATTTAAGAATGCAATCGTCGAAGGGAATAAAATCAACCCTCTGTGGCGCAGAACGAAAATAAATTTAGGACTATTAAAGTTATCATTGGGCAATCAATGTGTCATAAAACACCAATTGCTGGAAGTTCCACTAGAAATAATAAGGGCATGACATAAAAAACATACCTTATCCGAACAGAGTGTGTAATTAACTTGAAGGAAAAACAAAAAACGCTTTACTGCTGGTGTCAAAGTCGCGATAAATTCATGGACTAAGAGGTAATAACTTCTGAATAGGATGTGCAATTAGGGCAGATTTTCGCACTAAAACAGAGGAGTGTATGGCTTAAATCATCTTTAATGGAAAGAGATAAAAAAGCTAAAAGTTTTCTGCAGCTGCTGTTTAGTAAAGAGAAGTCATGAAGCAGTGTTTTGCTTCCAATTTCTATACAAACTGGACCTAAAATTATGTTTTTGAAGAAGGAACATGAAAGGTAAGTGGAGGAAAAAAACGTCTTATATTAAGCTTTCGTTTAATCGGATTGAAGCAAAGCTTCAATAAAAAAACAATTAAACATTAATAATCGTGTCACATAAGTGAAGGCATAATTGTGAAAGGTTTTTGGTGCAAACTTACGCAAATTCTGCCCAAAATGCGCGCTTTCTGCTTAAATGAATTTTTTCTCTACTTCGCCACCGGCTTTTTGAAGTAATCTGCAGAGCCCTTTCGTCGGAAGATCGCTCCACGTCATCAACGAGCATATCAACAATTCATGCTTCTGTGGCTGTTCTGATATTTGGCTGCCTTATCAGTTGCTTTTAAGAGTAGAGAAATCATGCTGGCTGAAATAGAAGAACACTGTTCGATGCCTCTTCCCTGGTTAAATTATTTTTCGGTAGACAGAAAAAAAACAGACGAGATACGTGGGCGGTTGACTGAGAATTTTGATAAATTGGTAGGTCCTTATAACCAGCTTGGCTTTTTAACTGCGTTAGATTTTCTCTTTCGTTACATTTAATGACACCAATACTTTATTTTATTCAAAAAGAGGAAGACTGCTCTCAATGAAAACTTATCGTGGTATCGTCTTTAATGTGGCATATACTGTTGTTTTAATTATAAAAATTAATAATTTCTGCATTCTTTTAAATTATTTTAAGAAGATCTGTGAGATGTGCTTTACATTCTGCCAGTTTGTGCGCCATCATCTTCTAGAAAAGGTGCATGGCAGTAAAAGCGTTAGGGAAAAGTTATATTTTAACGGTAGATAGCATTACATTTCCGTTCACTGTGTGATATTTTTCACTGGCTTCGGGATCATACAGCCTCATCGTTAATTGCGACCGATATAAACAGTACTCCGAAACGCGTTACATGAGAATGAAAATTAAAGATCACAAAAACTCCATAACCACCGCAACTTACTAATATATTTTCTGCGTTTCATTGGGAGTAGTATTTAGTTTTTAGATCTTAGTTTGATCTTATTGACATGCGCGTCCATTTTCAGCAAGGCTCAGTGAAAACTCATTTAAAAGAATAGTTATGCAAAAATCATTAAAAATACTCCTGTTTACTAACAGGAGTGTTAAAAAATGAGGCCGAAAGACCCACTTGCACGTCAAGAGATGACAAAAGTTAGGATGAGGCCGAAATCGCCGTAAAGAGTGACAATTGTGAGAGCCTCGAGCTGCTAGCGTCACGGTGGACAGTTGGCAGTCAATTATAAGGCGCAGTGACTTTTCCGATCGCATTTTCAGGGCTGAGATCTCAACTGGGCAAACTAATTAGAAATGCAAGGAAATCGTTGCCACCCAACAGTTCCAGACACAGCAGGCTGAATCACTGCTTTATCCTCAAGACAGCAAGCAGTAACAGTCATAAAATTACTGAAATTTCCGACTTGGATGCGCAGTGACGTTCAATTTTGGCATCAAACTCGACCTTCAAAGGATATATTCGAGAGCTGATAGTTAATGTATGCACGTGGTTGTGGGACAACTGCGCTGTTTGACAACGGCGTTTTTGTGTCTCTATCACGAACGTAGGTGACCGTGCATAATGATCGGGTCAAATAAGAATCCAAACGTCCGATAAATTAAGCAGTTACACAAGCAATCAAAGCTTTTTTTGAACAACACATTTGCTTTAGGGGAGTAACTAATATGCTGATCCTGCATTTTAAACAGTTAGCTTGATTTTGGCCTTCTCTAGCTTACGTATTTCTGAAAATGTACCACTTTTACTGAACAGATTTTTCTCTTTAAGGAAATGGTTATTTAAATATGCTGAATATATTCTCGAATGAAATGTTTTTATCAGATTTTTTTCTTTTCGTTTGCATAGGAAATAAACCAGACCTTTAGAAATTCGTTTGTTGTATATGTGGTCGACCAATCTTCATTCATTTTCACTCTTAACTAATTTATTATCATGGAAATTGTCAGCAAAATGTGTGTTCATACTTGTCAGCGCGTTCTACCAACAAATCGGTTCCGGACAATTTAGCGAACTTTGCAAGGCACAAATTCTAAAAAATTATTATTAAAAAAATTATTAAAATTAAAAAATTATTAAAACATTATTATTATGGAATATCTTTGCTGTATCTTTTGTGTCAGTTGCAACTGGAAACTTTAATTCTCTGGCAAATTGTGATTTTGATTAAAGAAAATAACTGCTCAGCAACGCCAAGTGCGTTATTTTTCCACTCTCTATCCTGTTATTGCGGTTAGGCAGACGGACATTTATCTGCTACTGTCTCTGATTATGAGTTAGAGTGAAAACACAAAACATCAGGCCAGCATATGTCATGTTTTACCGATCGCATCTTCTCCTGTACATTAATATTTTTGATGATGAAACTGAGAAAAACTACATTTGGCATGCCAAACGTGGATTTGCCCACAGCAATTCTAAGTGCCAAGGTATCGTTCATGACCAAGAAATATCTCTTTCCCGAGCAGTCTTACCTGCATCTTGATGCAGTCTAAGCTCTGTTAGGAAGCCTTAGTTGTATTTGTTTACAATTTTTATAAAATAGGAGTCATCTTAATGATAAAATGATCTACGCGTGCGGTTTATTTGCCATTTTCCGACATGAAAATTACCTGAATCATCTCTTCTGCAGAATTTTGTAAAAACTTCTAAATACTTCTTTATTCTTTATGAATTTTTCTTTGCATTAAACTGTAGGACACCTACAACCGACATCCTTGCTATTTAGCACTTGCCAGCCCTCGGAGTGGAATCGTTCAATTTTTTGGGGTTGAAGCACGATAGCCAAACCCACTGAGAACGTTGCAAGCAAGGCAAACTGACTTTCGGGAGCCGTGGTAAAAGGGGTTTTATGGAAAGGGCAGAATAAGAAGCAGAAAACCTAGGAAAATCAAGCGAAAAAGGTAGGAGTAAGTACAACCTAGTTATTGACTATACATGGGCTAAGTTGAACCCTCAGGCTTCAAGGGAAAACGGAAAAAGCCATCCGATTAGTGAATGGCAATTTAATCGGCCTTCGTGATCGATGTAATGGAAAGCAAACATATATCGGCGTCAAACAGAGCTAAATAGGAACCCAGGTGACTGACGGACGAATGTTTACGCGTGAAAAGTCAATCAGGGACAAATAAACTGGAGCTGATACTCTCAGGGGATCCGGCTACCGTGCTTCACTCTTTTTTTATTTTTTCCACATGATCTTTGAGCAATTTTCTATTAATAATTTACTGCAAATATTTTGAGCTTTGTTGTTACTGCCTACGAATCTCTTGACATAGTGAACACATTTTTGTTAGTATTTGGAAGTTAGATAGGTAGTTCAAAAATGCAATACCTCAAGTGAGATCATTGGAATGCAAGCAATACGAATGCGCAGGAAATATCATTGACTGAGAAATATAATGGAATAGGTTGTATAAGAAACTGCAGACAGTTCCGCAAAAAGGTCCTGTGGACAAATTAAGAAAACTTTACATTAATTCGGATAAACTTGTTATAAGAATTAAGACTGTTTCTTTTGGTACACACATTATGAAAGGTTTTTCTTTGGAGGATGCATTACGAAGGAGCCTCTTATAAGGCATTTGCAAGCGTAACAAATAGCAACCAAATCCAGATTATTTTTTCAGTTTTGCCACGAGAAACTGCTACATACCGCGATACATGCGTCTTGCATGCGAAATAAGAATTTTCCGGCAGCAATTCTGAATGCCAAAGTGTCATTCATGACCAGGAAATTCCATATTCACAAGTAACCTTACCCATTGTGTGTGCTATTCAATGTGCTGGTGAAGGGTCTTGGATTTTTTATTAGCATCCGAACTCTTTAGACTAAAAGACATTTAAATAATAAAGTGGTCTACGCAATTGGTTTACTTGCAAGTGTTTGCAATGATATTCACCTGAAGTGAACGTTTTTCTGATGTTTTTGATCTTGGTTAAGTACCTATAAA